>CAODLS010089591.1:0-14701 GCA_948243855.1 Flueggea neowawraea | reverse complement strand
TTAAATATTTTATTTAATTTCTTCATCTAATCAAGTTTAGAAATTGTTTGTTGTCTGCTATGTGTGTAAAAGAATTTCAAAGTGAATTTTTAAAGAATCTATTTATATATATACGGGTGTATATATATATACGATATTATTTAGATATATACGTGCTTGTGGTAGTTTTGAAAATGTTTTCAAAACCTTTTGAGGCTCCTGTGCCGCTCTTTTGTGTTATCCGCTCACTAGGGGAACTTACCCATTTATTTTTCTTGTCTTTGTTCTACTTCACTTTTCATGTAGCGGATAACAGTCGTTTGTTACTTCCGCGTGCAGTGAGTGCCCTGTTGTTCGAGCCAAATTAGGTTATGTTAGTTGTTCCACACTGGGTAGTGGGTATGGACTTACAGTTGTTAAACAAACGTTTAACGGTTTTATTTAAATTATTTATTTAGTATTTTGTTATTACGAATATATTTTAATTATATATATTCGGAAATATTATTTTTGAAAAATATCTCCCTGCTAAATTGTTTAATACGGTAAATAAACCGATTAATAATATGAATTTGGGTAGTTTCTGTTCTCCGAGGCTTGTGCGAGATGGGCCAGGCTTCCACAGACGGTTCGCCTCTTACGCCGGTCGCGGTCCCGGGAATGGGTCGTGACAATTCAATTATCCCATGTCATCAAATCAAAACCAAACGCTTCTAATATTATAACATTCAAGAACAAGAGACCAAAACTACAAATATTGCAATAAAACACAATAATCCATACATAAATACAATAAGCATCAATTAAGGTCTACATCTTGAAATCCTAACAAGATGATTAAGTTATCGTGGATTTGTACAACAAATATAACAATGAATAACAACAATAACCATGGCAACAAGTTTGAGATATAAAGAGAGGAGAAAACGGGTTTAGAAGATGCCTCTTTCGATGTCCCTCCAGAGAAATCTCTACACTTCTAGCCTTGGTCTCCATCTCTTCCTCCAACCCTACAATATTGTTCTTCCAAAATGGAAGAACAAATAGAAAGAATTATGTCCAAAATGGTTGGCTCTATTTCTTGATGCACATATGGGGGGTATTTATACGCTTGATGAAGTCCCACAAAACCCTAAACAAGTTGGCCAATTGATGCATGCAAGTTTCCCACTTGTTGGCTACATTTTGTCCACCACACTAGCCTTGCCGTTTTTGTTGAATGCTGACATTCAGGGTCGGTCACGGCCATGATCAGAGGGGTCATGACCATGACCAGCTATTGTCCATGGTCACGACCGTGAGGTGCCAAATCTTACTGTAATATCTCACACTTTCCAATTATAATCCCTATAGTTTTCGAATATGACATGGAGGACTTTTGGGAATACCAGTGGTTGATGTATGATTTTTATGATGAAATCATGTTAGGTTGGATGTTGTTAATTATTAGAAATGATTCTGGACGAGTTCGGTAACAAGATAAGTCAAGAAAGGAGAAATCAGGCATCTAACGTGCGTAGGTAAAGGAATAACGCACGTTAGGATAGCCTAACGTACGTTAGACACTGTTTTTGCAAAATACATGTTTTCAACGATTGACGTACGTGTGCTGGGTTTCCATGATGATTCACGTACGCGAGATGAACAGTGATGTACGTGAGGTCGGGCCTGGTGCGTCCAGAATTGATTTTGAGCCCCGATAACGGATGTGAGATGTCCATACACATACGTAAGAGTACCCTAATGTATGTGAGACATGGATTGACGTACGTGAGGTGTTTTTCAGACGCCTTTAAAGCGTTCAATAAACCCGATTTTCTCATTTTTAACTCTTCTCAATCACTCCAAACTCTCTCAAATCATCTGAGATTTCTGATTATCCATCATCCATAACCATTTTTAGAGGTAAGATTATGTCTCTTTCTTGGATTTAACATCTCTTTCATGCATTAATCCATCAAATCCGTTTTGGTCCAAATGGGTCTAGGGTTTGGATTTTTGAATGATTCTGAGTTAATGGATACTAAGGGTTGTTAGATTAAAGTTCATTAAGATTAAAGGAAAATGTTTCAAGTCTTGAATCTACAGATTTGATGAGTTATTGTGTTAGCTAGTGTTTGGTTCGGATTTTGCTAATTTGAGGAAAATCTGTGGAGTGTTTGTGAAATATGAGTTCAAATTCGTGTTCAGGGGACGAATTTGAGTGGGAATGCGTGTCTGGTTTCCTTAGGAATCGAGCGGAGCAAAATTTGACATTTTTGAAAATATTTTTCCGACGCGACAGAATTAGGGCGTTTCTGCAAATACTTTCTGCCGGAAATAGAATTGAAAATTTTAAAGAGTTGAGGGATAGATTGTGATTATTGGAGTTTTAGGGAGTGACTTGTAATTTTACGAGTCAGAAATATTGATTCGCGATTTCTTAGAGTTCGGGGTAGAATTTGGGGATTCTGACTTATAGGAAGCAAATTAGTAATCTCAGGGTACCTTGGGAACATTTTCGTAAATTATCGGGTCTCGGGGACCAAAACATAATTTTACATGGTCGGGACCAAACTGTAATTTTACGTAGACTTTGAATTTTGGGTCGAAAGTGACAGATTCACTTTTGGATTATATTTTGGGTGACTTCGAGGGTCAACACTAGCATTTGCATATCATGCATTTGGTATTGCCACAGTACCACATTTTGATAATTGTTTGTTTATATCTGTACAGCTTCTTGTGGTTGCTAGCACGAGCAGCTGCCCACCGGCAGAGATTGACTGGTGGATTTTGCTTGGACTCTCAGGTGAGAGAATAGCAGCTTCCGACACATAGGCTGTGTCTTTTGAAAATTATTATGTTTGATGTGTAGGACTTATCAATGAAATCTGACTTAATAATGGTTTGACTAATTAATAATCCGACTTATGTGATTATTAAAAAATTGGAATCTGAAATATATCTGGTGTATATATATATATATGACTTATATATATGTGTACACCCTCTGTATATGATCTCTGTTTGTATGATGTCTGCTATATATATATATATATATATGGATTACGGGACACTTAACTACGAGGCAATGTAGTCTTTGGTATACTAATGCTCTGAGAAGGCCCAATTACCAGGGTAATATGGTAGCCGTGTGTCCGGCCAGACCACGTGCTCTGTTTGATTTGATGGGTGGCCTAGTCCCCCTTCTGTATATGTCTGTTCTGGTCCCTATCCGCATCTATTATATATACTCTGTATATATGTATATTCGGTATTCTGTCTGTTGCATGCTATTTGCTCTGTTTGTGAAGGATTTCAAAACTTGTTTTGAAAGAATATTATATGTAGAATGTATACGTAGGTATACGTATATATATAAATATACTGCATGTGGTACTTTCGACAGTTTCAAACCAGACTCTGTGACACACGCATGAGGCGATCTGGAGTGTTATTCCTCACTGAGTTTTACTCACTCTTTAACATTTTCAGGTTGACTCGGAGTCGACATCTGTTCAGCTTTTCCATCTCAGTGAGGCGTATATACATTTTGGTGAGTGGCGCCCTTTTGTCCGGTCTCTCCTCTTTTGCTTAGAGCCCCACGCTGATACACTGTGGGTTATCGGGCTCCTATGTTTGTATTTTGAGATGGGTATTCACATATTATACTATTACACACTTATGTGGTGTTTAATTTTGATATTTTTTATATGAGTGATATATATTTCTTATATAAATGGTTTAAAATCGATTTAATAAAATTGGCTAAAATGAATGAATGGGTAGTTATCTGTAACTCTGAGGCTTGTACGAGATGGGTCGGGCTATCATAGACGGTCCACCCCGTACGCCGGTCATGGCCCGACTTTGGTTCTTGACACTCACGACCGTGACCATGCTTTGGCCCTCCAACAGTGCTTCCCGCGTCGCTGATCTTCGCACGCTTTGACCCGATTGTTTTGGCACTTTCTTCCATCAACCTTCTAACTTAAAAAACATGTTTTCCATGCCTTTTTCATCTATTTTTAATCCAATTCCATGAATTCTTCATCACCCTAATAAATCACAAAAATGTATAAATACATCAAAAATTAAGGAACTGTAAGGCAAAAATGCTATATTTTTATGTTTGAATTGTTATGTAGATTTAGGACCCATCACTTATTCAACCGATAGAAATTGAATCTAAACACCCACATTAGTTCTAATCAACCTCAAGAACTCAAATCTATAATTGGTTTCCCAAAAACAACTTAAATTCGTCCAAAAATAAGTCAACCCTGAATTAAACCCTAGCCCGAACAATAACTTATGAAATCTCCCGATTTCAAGCTAGATGTATGCTTATCTAACCTCTAAAAATCATAATCTAACATCCCCAAGCATTCATTTCATCATAACTATCCAAAAAATGCATACTCATTTCAAATTCGGCCTAAATGAGAAATGCTAGATTCAAGAGCGAAAATGAGTTATTAAGAGGAATAGAAGGTCGATCTTACCTCAAGAGATGCTTAGAAGTTATGGGTAAACAATGGGGAAGTGATTCAGACGAATTTGAGAGATCTTAGAGTGAAAAAGAGTTAAAGCTGAAGTGGGTCGGGATGGGGTTTATATAGGTCTGTGACCCGTTAGTCGACTCACCAAACCCATGAGTCGACTACCTAAGAACATACTTCACTATTCAACTGCCCAATTGATAAGTTGACTACCCACTAGTCTATTGTCCAATCCATAGGTCGACTGGTGAAGGATGAAACTTGCAAATTCATCTCCTACGCTTCTTTCATTCAATCCAATCAAACACCACCAAGACCAAATGTCCTAAATCATTCCACAAAATCATCAAACATCCAATGAACATCTCAAACACCTAATCATCATCTTCAAACATCAGATCAACATTTCAAACACTAAAGATTTGAATCAGAATTAAACGAGGTCAATCAAAAAATGAACGGGGTTCAACAGAAGACCTTGTTGGAACTCAACAGAATGCTACAAAGGCATTTATCGGAACAGGTGGGGTATTACACCATTGCTAGGCGACTGGTATCACAGACACGAACAAAAAGCTAAAAGCAGATATATTATAGTGATGTCAAAATGTGGTGATGTGGCAATACTAAATGCATGATATGCAAATGCAGACCCAAACCCTGATAAACCTATTTCGATCACAGATCTAACACTCTTGCCTCGAAAATTGAACATCTTGTAAAATTATCATTTGGTCCCTTAACTTTTACAAAATTACTCTTTAGTCCCCAAGACCTTGATAAATTATAGATTAGTTCTCAAACTTTTTAGAATTCCCAAAATAATCCTCTAACTAATCAGAATCTCAAATTAGACCTCAAATATACGAAATATCAAAAATAGTCCTTTTTGCAGAAAATTGACTATAAATACCCTTTTCTTGATTCAACCGATAAGAATTGTCCCCAATAACTTACATGGACTTTAATCAACTTCAGGAACTAAAATCTATAATTGGTTTCATTAAAACAATTCAAAATCTCCAAAAATTCGGTCAAACCCGAATCAAACCATAGCCTATTCAAAAAACTCTTCAAATCTTTCAAATATGAGGTTAAGCTTAGTGTTTCTAGCCTTTTTCTATCATGATCTATCATCCTCTAACAATCATTCCAATGAAACTAGCAAATCTGACCCACATAGATCAAAATTGTCACTCATTCTTCCAACAAATCAAAATGCGTAAAATGAAGAAAGAATGGAAAAAGGAACAAAATCTTACCTCAAGAGATGTTAACGAATGATGGGAAAGAAAATGGAGAGAGATTCAGACAAGTTTGGGAGATATTTGATTGAAAATGAGATGAAAATGACAAGGGGTCAAGTTTTGGGTGTTTAAAAGACTGACAGATCAAAACACACCATTTCAGTGATTTTCAAAGGTAACGTATGTCATTTGGCGTGAAACGTGGGTCTTGGACACATATAACGTACATCCTCAATAAACAACGTACATTATTTAGCTTCAAGAGGCTTCAAAGCTGAGAAAATACATCATGACGTATGTCACACTTAGGCAACGTACGTTGATAATCAAAATCTCTGAATAACGTATGTTTTACTAGGCTAACATACGTTTTGGAAGGTTGTCCAGATAATGTACATTATCAAGAACCATAATGTACGTCTCTACTAGCCAGAAATCCTTCCTCGACTTCCTTCGCTTCTAGACATGTGTCAGATTATTTTTGAAGCTCCATAACACTTAAATCCTCAAAAATACATATGCAAACCATCATCAAACATCTAATCACCATCCCTAAACACTTAATCATCATCACAACATCCAAGAATCAAATTGGAGTCAAACGAGATGCTACAGGAAACTTAACCAGAACGAATAGGGATTACAAGGTGAATTAGATGGTTTGTATGAATTTTGTGGCATTTTTGATAACTTTCTATCACAAGG
Organism: Flueggea neowawraea; assembly: GCA_948243855.1. NCBI lineage: Eukaryota > Viridiplantae > Streptophyta > Magnoliopsida > Malpighiales > Phyllanthaceae > Flueggea > Flueggea neowawraea. The sequence continues at coordinate 8,286 of CAODLS010089591.1, read as the reverse complement.
ACTAAATTGCAATATTTTGAATGTTTGAGGTTTGAATTATAATTCTGAAGATTTTAGAGACTGATTTGTAATTTTTGAAAAGTTTAGGAGTGACTTGTAAATTTTCAAAGTTGTGGACAAACCTGTAATTTGTCGAGGTCTTAGGGACTAAAGTGTACTTTTGCAAAAGTTGGTGGACTAGATTGTAATTTATTGAGATTTCTGATTTTTGGTAAGAGAGATTAGATATTCGATCACAATAGGATTTGCGACACTATTAAGGGCTTGGCTCTGCATTTGCATATCGTGCATTTGGTATTGCCACAATGCCACATTTTTATTTTTGTTATGATTACATATGTTTCAGCTTCTTGTTCGTCCTGAGGTGATCAGGCATCTACCTATAGTGCTTGAATGAACCTTCTGACTTTGGACATTCAGGTGAGTGTGTCACGACCCAAAATCGGGCTATGACCGGCGTACGAGGTGAAGTGTCCGTCTATGAGAGTCCAACCCATCTCGCACAAGAGTCAGAGATCAGATATTCTACCCAACTCATTTGATTAAAATAGTTATTAAGCCAGTTATAAAGTATAAAACACTTTTATACATAAATGTATTTGTATATATAATAACTTGTACAAAACGGAAGCATAATATCAAATAAATATGAAAATATAACCTAGAATAAGTATAAATCAAAAACACAAAATAAACAGTAGCCCTGATGTAGATCTCTACTGCAAACATACACAGAGCCCGTCCAAAATGGCACTCACTAACAAAAGGAACGCCTCACTAGGTACAAGATGTCGAATGGTCGTCGAATTCCAAAAGAGAACCTGAGAAATAAGATAAAGGAAAAAAGACAAGAAACAGAAAGAAAGGGGGTAAGAATCTAGTCAAATCTCTTAACCCAACTCAAATCTGTGAAGTTCTAACTCATATCTATCGAGATACATCAGAAACAACACCAGATTTGATAAGAATCTAGTAAAAACTCGAAACTCTAGTTGTAGAGAAACCCATTTGATTCAAACACCAAATCCCATGAAACGATGCTTAAACTTCAAGCTACTGGTCTCAAACAACCATAATCTAACTCCTATTAAATCATATTTCATCTGAAATGGAAAGATCCAAACCAAATCCCAAGTTCGGTCAGAACCCTAAAATGCCCAAATGCAACGCAAACTAAAGAAAAGAAGAGAGTAATGGATGATTCTTACCTCTAGATCCGTTGTAGAAGCAAGGAGAAACAAAGAAAATCACAGAGAAGTAGATGAGAAAGTGCTCTGATGGTTGAGACAAGTTATGACAGAAGGAATGGTAGATAGGGGTATTTATAGACTCACGGACTGACATGTCGCGTTTCATGCACAGCCGCCCAGAAAAACACATCTACGTGCACAGTAGGGGTTCTGTGTACGTAGCACCATGCTCTACATGGATAGCATCCCATGCAATGTACGTAGACAACAGATCTAAAGCCCTTCATTTAGATCTACAATCTATGTGCGTTCTACCCCCTACTGTGTGCGTAGAAGGCCTTAGCATGCTAACGGGTCATACCCAAAGGATGAACAACGTGCACAACAACCCATACAACTCACACAGTCCAAGAAAGGCTCTCGGCCAACTCATCCCCGTCTACGTGCATAGTACTCAGTACTGTTCACGTAGATGACCTCCTGTGTACGTTGCACTCAATGCACATTCACGGTCAAGTTTCAGGCCTCTACTACGTGCACAGTACCCTATACTAAGCAAATAGATGACCTCCAACGTGCAAAACACACGTAACACAACCCTCAAACTCAAAGGTCAACATCCCAACTCGAAATCACTTCGGAATACTACTAGATTCTGGCTAAAATAAGCAGGATATTACAAAAATAGTTCTTCATCCACCCTAAAGGTCTCAAAGCTATTGTAGGTAGAAGCTGATCTTAAGTACATCCGCGAGCATTGCAGCCTACATGCTCTAGCAAGATATACCCCGTCAAAATACAAAACAATATACTACGGGAGAATAAGCAATAATATAGTCTCACCAAATTTAATATTTCTCGACAAATATTATATAACACTAAACATCCCGATAGGGGACTAGCATCAAAATCCAAAATCAGAATCATATGTGGATTCTACCACTAGATCATACATGGACTCTGCCACTAGAAACATATAGTTCAAGTGTGTTAGCTAGACATACGGGTTACCACCTACCATAGTAACTGAGTGATACCACCTTTCCTGATAACTGAGTGCTACCACCTATCCTGGTAACTGAGCCTTCATATTGATATACCAAATGTTACGTTTACCCCCGTAAAAAAGGTATATCGAGTCAGAATAATTAAACCATAATTATTGGAGAAATCAAAAGTGCAAATTCTTATCATCCCAATAAGAATATATCCAAATAGGTAACAATCTAATAACCACTGAATTTATAACATAAACCAAATGAAATAAACAATCTTTATTTCAGAGAAAATACCAATTCAACAGAATATTTGTTTCAGAAAACATTTTTCTTATTATTGATCAAAATACTTAGATCAGTAAAAATATTTATTTCAAAACATGATAACTATGTTAGAATTTCAATTAATATCCAAGCAGGATTTCATAGCGGAGGTTTTCACGTAAGTCAAATTTACGGATTTCCTATCCTTTATTTATTTCAGATTACATACAAAGGTCCAAACATATCAAAAATGATATAGATTTAAAAGAAATATCCTATGTGTCTGAAACTATCATTCCACTCACTTGGATATCAAAGTTGATGGTCTAGTCATGCACCACTAGTGGTTGGTTGACTTTGCTGACTGAAACACGAAGCTGAAATAATTATCAGAGCAAAATCAAAGATGTAATGCTGGTACTGTGGCGGTACCAAAATACATGATATGCAATTACAGATGCAAACACTCACTCTCGTCTAGAAAATTGAATCTTACGTAAAATTAAAATTTAGTCCCCAACTTATGTAAAATTACATTTAAATTCCTTAGACCTCAAAACTTGTAAATTAGTCCCCAAACTTTTCAGAATTAATAAATTAGTCCTCAAAGTATTTTAAATTTATAAATAAATCCTCCAATTTTCTAAAAATTACAAATTTAACCCTAACTTCTTAAAATTTACAAATATGTTCAAAACTTCCTAAAATTTATAATTTAACCCAGTTATAAAATATTAATTCCAGTCCTTCACAAAATATATTCAGAATCTCACAATTTTAGTTTTTGGTCCTTTTTATTCATAAAACACACCAACTTGTCCCTAAGTAACTTAAACCCGTAAATACCAACTTTTATCCAATCAAAACATGTCCTCACAACCTTCAACAAACCCAAAAATTATAAGATTAACTTCAACTCATTCCAGAATCAATAAGCTAACCAAAATAGTCCCACAATTTCGGGTTTAACATACCCATTTGAAGAAAATCATCACAACCATGCTATTCAACTTAGATTCATATTTACCCACTTAAGTCCATCAAAACCCAACTAAAAACAACTCTAAAAACCTCCAGAAATCATGGCAAACCGAAGCCAAAATCCTTCCAACAGTTATGAACCAAAACAGAGAATGAATATGAAAGGAAACTATGCTATTTTCTAACAAAAAATGAAGGAAGAATAAGGAACTAGTACTTACCTTATTTGAAGAAAATGAAGCACGAAAATGGAGAGGGACTGAAGAAGACGTGCTGGAGTGAAGAAATGAAGAAGAAAGAGAAGAAAACGAGTTGATATGGGCGGTGGAATCGGTGTGCAAAGTCTAAAGAAAATAAGAGTTTTGGGCGGTGCTTGGGTGGTTGATTTGAAAGAAAAGAAGAGGAAACGGCGTCGTTTCTGATAAGTGGTTGCACAGCAATTCACGGACGACATGCTCTCATCACGGACAACATAAGCAATTGACGAAACGACACGTCATTTTCACGCGGAATTCAGTACATCAACATACAGACGATAGAATCATGACTCGAACGATAGCTTCCAAGATGCTAAACGACATGTAGCACATACTGAACGCACAAACGCCCAGTCGCCCCCTTTTCTTTTATTCTGATTTTTCTTTTAATTTTTAACCAAATCCCACTTAATTAATCAACTCTAATCACTTCAAAACTTCATTAACTACCCAATTAGCATCTAAAACACAAAATTAAATCTTTAAACATTAAAAATTATTTTCCAAATTAAATGAAAATTGGTAAAAAAAATCAAGATATTACAGAGTGGGATGTCATCTCTGGACATATAGACTGTGTCTTTCTTAACCTATATTATTTTTTTATGTGTCTTGATTTTTATCTGTAATCTGCTGATTAACAGTTCGGTAATAATTAAAATCTAATTATGTAAATACTTCAGACATAAGGAATCTATTTTTGGAAAAACTATTAAACTAGGGCTGACAATTCGTGTCGGGCTGTGTTTAAACGAGTCAAACCATTCATGACCTAAACCTATTTAAGGTTAAACAGGTTGACCCATTTACGACCTGAACCCGTTTAACGCAAACCCAGACACGACATGGATTTTTAACTGGTTACACAACACGACCCGTTTGTTGTTAACATGTCACATGTCACGAGTTAACCTGTTTAACACGAAAAAACTCATTTAACATGTTTTATGTATTTAATATATTTAACATATTTAACACGTCTAACATGTTTAACATGTTTATTTTGTGATTATTTAGAAATCATAATCCTAAAACCAGGAAGCAAACAAACAGAAAAGACACCAATCTAATGAGAGTGGCCACCTGTTCTTAGCCATCTCTAATAATTTCTGATTTCCAATGTTCAACTTCACCAAGAAAACAACTTTCAATAACTTTTTGTACAATCATCACTGATATTCATAAATCCATTTAATCAACCACGCCTCCTGATTTCTAATCACAACCACCATGGAAGAAAGAAAAAATAAAACCTTTTCAATTTATATATTACTCGTCATTAGCTACTCAGCTTTAAGACTAGTCTAACTCCTTGTTTGTTTATATCCAATTTCAGCAAATCCAAATACTCGGTCCATCCCAACATTTCACTAAATCCAAGCAAAACCATACAACAAACAGAGAAAATTGTCAAAGAACACATATCCACAAGGCCCCAGAATTCAGTTCATTAAGAAAAAACAATTTTCTTAGAAAAAAGTAAAGATCCCATCATTTTTCATCATCACCGAGAAACCACTCTACCTCAAAATTTCACTTCCTTTAGGAATAGAATAAAAGAATTTCAACAAAGTAGAGAGCGACTGGGTGTTGTGACTGGTGTGGTGTGGTTTGTGCGGCTTCGGTAGAAAGTGACTAGGTCTAGTGAATGGTGTGGTCTGTGCGACGGTGGTAGAGTCGTAAAGAGAAAGATGAAAAAGGTGGTGTGTGGTCTGGTGTGTGTGGACTGAAGTCTAAAAGAGCGACTGTGAGGGAGTGAAAAAAACATATTTTATAGTTAGGGTTTGTAAGCGGGTTAACCAGTTTAACCCAGTTATGTTAAACGGGTTTGTCACATCCTCGAATCACAATGCATTTCATAAACATACATGACATAGAGCATATTAATATGAATATATCTATTGATCTGCATTACATTAGCATGATCAAACATCACAGAAAGCATTTACATGACATGTAAATCAGTCATACAACAAATCATTGTTTCTATTTGTTAAAATGAGATTAGAATTTCCTAGAAAGTTTATAGAAATGCTAAACGGTACATCGATGGGAAAGATAAGAACTAAAAGTGAAGTAGACGCAAAATGAGGGCAAAAGTGCTGTTTACCAATTCTATCATTTTTGTTTTTAGGTAAGGATCAATATTTTGCATTTAATAGTTCAGAAATTTCAGTACCATAAAGTGGAAAAGTCATAGAATATGGAACAAATTGAAAAGAAGAGCAAAAATATTTCTTATTGGACCTTTTAATCATCATATCACTACATGACACCTCTTGCTTAGCTTTAAAACTTATAAGTTTGATCCAAATCAAGGTAAGCAGATACATTTTCGTTCTTAGACATAAACTAATAGAGAAAGAGAGGAAACAAGAGAGGAACAACTGAATTGGTGAGGAAAGTTCGGTACCAATGCTAAAAATTGCCAAAAACAAGATTAGATAATGAATTCTTGCATCATTTGCTTCTAAACAACAAACTATGAGAATTTATTTCTTTCTCTCGGCATATTTGTTATATTAGAATGTTTTTAGGGTTTTTGTTTGCAAATAATTACAGTAGAACATGATTTAGATACGGATTTGCATGACTTGGTTGATGGGTCTGTTTAGGGTTTTGATTTCTGTCTGGAATTGTACTATTCTGTTTAGCTATTTAGAACGGATTTTGACATATATTAAAACATAAAAGTTGTTCAAAATTATGTCTTATATGATTCCATAAAATATTGTGGTGATTTGAAATTTATATAAACAAGTAGAGTGGTTGAATTGAGTGTTGCTCCGAGAATTTTCTGTTTTTCAGTAACACTGTTTGGTTTTGATATCTTGTTTTGACAGCCATAAAGACGTAATTATTTGATGGTCAAAGAACAAAAGTTTTTTTTATATATATGTCTATAATATTTCTGCAAATTTTGGTTATAATGGTACTTGAATAACAAGACTTAGGTTTAATATACTATAGGCTGCTTACTTGAAGTAATTCTACTGTGAAGCTATAACTTTATAAAATTGTCCAGACTGTTTTATATAGAGTTAAGGACTGAAATTTTTTTGGAATACACTAATATATGTCTAGTATATGTGTATAAAATTTCATAGCAAAATGAGTATGTTTAGTCGTTCATAAGAGGAAAAAATGGGACTGGCCAGAATGATAAATAAAAAAAAAAGCAGATTTTTAGCTACTTCAAGTATATTGCTTCTTTAGATAATTTTTGGGTCAATTTATTTTCATTTCAAATAATCAAATGCATTTAAAATATATTAATAACATAACATCATGTTTTCAAAGCATATCAAGAATTTGCATTGTATAAAGAAATAGGGAGTAGAACTAATATGATTATATACTATAGGACCTAGAGCTGTAATATCCTGCCCGTTTCCACTATATTTTCTATAGCGATGGTCGTTGATGCTCTATCAGGATGAGCATGTGTGGGCTGCGGTTGTTGAATCCTGACAGTAGCGAGTTTTGAGAGTGGATAACTCGAGTTATGTGACCCCTATACAACTCGAGTTCTCTAGAACTATAACTCGAGTAAGTCGAGGTCCATATAACTCGAGTTAACCCTTGTATAACTCGAGTTATCTGTACAAAAGTGGAACGATGTGTTTCGTGTTCTTCATCCTTAAGAAGCCCAACCTACCCGAATCTGGTCATTTACTCCACTTCTCTCTGTCCAGAAGCTCTCAAACTCTCTCAAGTTGTTCCTCAATACTTCTTTTGGGTCTCTTGACGTAAGATTGAGTTTCTAACTCTTTATTTCCTCATGATTTTTGCACGATTGTGCATATTAGGGTTTTGGAATAAAATGAGTATGAATCACTTCAGTTTTGGGCAAATTCGGGTGATTCTGAGTTGTTTGGCTGGGTTTGACTATAGATTCGTGTGTAGGAAGTTGATTAGAGTCAATGTATGCATTTTGTAATGATTTTCATCGGTTGCTTTGAGTGATTGATCATATTGGGTAGTCTGGGTAAGTGACTTACTCGAGTAAGCATTTTGGCCAACTCGAGTAAGTTAATCCGGGACTTACTCGAGTTATCAACCGACTAACTCGAGTAAAACAGCCCAGGATTTACTCCAGTTATTTCATGACTAACTCGAGTAAATTGGACCATGTTCAACTCGAGTTAGCCTCTGACTAACTCGAGTAAACCGTGGTTCTGAGGGACCAAATCGTGACGTTTTGTAAATCGCAATTTCTGGGAGTTCGGGATAGAATTTGAGGATTCTGATTAATGAATAGTTAGTCGGTAACTCCAATAGTCATTAGAGACTTTTGTAATTTGTCAAGTCTCATGGACTAAAACGTAATTTTACACTAGTCGGGACCAAACTGTAATTTTATGGGGATGGTATATTTTAGGTCGAGGGTGATGGATTCACTCCCGATATAGATTTTCTGTGACTCTGAGAGTTCGAGTCTGCATGCATTGCATTCATATTCAGTATGACCACAATACCGTAGTTGACTCTGTTGTCTATGTCTTTGCTCTCAGTTCTGTTTAGCTCTCGAGGCGACCCGTCTTTCACCAGTGGACCGCTACTGGATTATTAGCTCGGTGTCTAGGTGAGTGGATG
>CAODLS010089502.1:0-11340 GCA_948243855.1 Flueggea neowawraea | reverse complement strand
AAATTTTCATGTGGCAATGAAAAGTTTGAAAAATTGCTTTCTTTACAAAGATTTTCATTGTCCAAACATGGCTTAGGTTGTGATCCATTTATTAGAGAATCATCATTGATAAACAAATTTTCTAAACAAAATAAAAATGATTCTTTGAAATTGGGTTTGCCTCAATGTACTAGATGTTTGAAAGTTGGACATAGTGCATATTCTTACATGAGTTTGAGGAGGACCATCAAGGTGAAGAAGATGTGGATTCCTAAAGGAACCATTCTTCCAAAATTGGTCTATGTGACTAACTCAAAAGGACCCAAAGTTTCTTAGGTAACACTAAAATCAAACAAAATTACCTTTGTAGGTGTAAGTCAAGAATATAGTATCCTCAAGCATATGATATATTGATAGCGGATGCTCAAGGCACATGAGTGGAGACAAGAGTTTGTTTGTTGAAGTCAAAATGAAAAATCATGGACATGTTACCTTTGGTGACAACGGCAAAGGTAAGATCATTGGTATTGGTAAAGTGGATAAGGAACCTTTGCCAACCATTGATAATGTTTACTTGGTTGATGGATTGCAACACAACTTACTTAGTGTATCTCAATTGTGTGACATTGATTATGATGTTAGATTTGAATCATCACATTGCACGATTTTAAAAGATGACAAAATTGCATTTGTTGGTTTCAGACAGAAACATTTTTGTTGTGAACTTGCATGATGCTTCTTCGTTTAATGAAAAATGCTTGATGTATGAGAATGCATTTTTGTGGCATAGAAGACTAGGTCATGCACCATTGCCTTTGATATCAAAACTTGCTAAAAATGATATTGTTAGGGGTTTACCAAAGTTGCATTTTAAAAATGAGCATATGTGTGAACCATGCATTAGGGCCAAACATATTAGAGGTTCTTTTAAACCAAAGAAAGATATTTCTACATGTAGAATTTTAGAACTTGTGCATATGGATTTGTTTGGACCATCTAGACGTGTTAGGTTAGGTGGAAAATTATATACCTTAGTGATTGTAGATGATTTCTCAAGATTTACATGGGTTAGATTCCTTGCAAATAAAAGTGATACCTTTAATGAGTTTGCTAAGTGGTGTAGATTGGTTCAAAATGAAAAGAATGTATCTATCATTGCCATTAGAACCGATCATGGAGGAGAATTTGAGTCCAAACCATTTGAAGATTGATGTGACAAGCATGTCATTCATCATAACTTTTCGGCACCAAAAACTCCACAACAAAATTGTGTGGTGGACATGAATAATTGAACTTTGGAAGAGATTTCAAGAACGATGCTAAATCAGTATAAGCTTCCAAAATATTTTTGGGCTGAGGCTATGAACACCACTTGCTATGTATCAATAGAGTTCATCTAAGAAGGGACCAAATGTAGACTCCTTATGAAATATGGAAAGGTAAGAAACCCAACATTTCTTATTTCCATCCATTTGGTTGCAAATTTTTTATATTGAATAATGACAAAGATAACTTAGGAAATTTTGATGCTAAATCGAATGTAGGAATTTTCCTAGGTTACTCCACTAATAACAAAGTTTATAGGGTGTTTAACTCTAGAACTAGAGTTGTTGAGGAATCAATTCATATTAAATTTGATGATATGTATCACCCCTGAGAAAGGAAGTTGTTGATGATGATATATGTATCTTGGAAAAGAGAGATGATCATGTCATTCAAAAAGGCTTGGAGGAGCTAAAAATTAATGAAGAATCCATTAGAAATGAGGAAGCTTATGCTTCACTTTCAAAAGATTGGGCAAGAGTAAAAGATCATCCAATAGAGCAAGTGATTGAAGACATTGGAGAAGGAGTTAAGACAAGAAGAGCTTTGAATGAGTTTCAAAGTAATTTTGCATACATCTCCATTGTTGAACAAAAAAAATACACAAGAAGCTCTAGAAGATTAGCGTTGGGTTCAAGCTGTGTAAGAAAAAATCAACCAATTCAAAAGAAACAATGTGAGGGAATTAGTTCCGGCTCCTAAAGGAAAGACAATCATTGGAACAAAATGGGTGTGTAGGATCAAATTTGATGAGAATGGAAAATCGGTGAAAAACAAGTCAAGGCTAGTAGCTCAAGATTTCAACCAAGAGGAAGGTCTTGATTATGAAGAAATGTTTGCTCCGGTTGCAAGACTTGAAGCTATAAGACTCATATATGCTTTTGCTTCACGCAAAAAAATCAAGCTCTTTCAAATGGATATGAAGAGTGCCTTTCTAAATGGAGTTATTCATGAAGAAGTCTATGCAAGGCAACCTTCTAGTTTTGAAGATCATGAATATCCTGACTATGTCTTCAAGCTCAACAGAGCATTAGATGGGTTGAAACAAGCACCAAGGGCATGGTATGGTAGGTTAAATACTTTTCTTATTCAAAATGGCTATGTAAGGGGCATGTTTATAACACTCTCTTTATTAACAAAAATAATGATGACATGCTTATTTTCCAAATATATGTAGATGATATTATATTTGGTGCTACTGACCCTTCTATGTGCAAAGATTTTTGTGATCTTATGAAGGGAGAGTCCGAAATGAGCATGATGGGGGAGCTTACTTTCTTCCTTGAACTTCAAATCAAGCAACTTGAAGATAGAATTTTTATTTATCAATCCACATACACCAAGGATTTTCTAAAGAAGTTCAAACTAGATGGAAGCAAAGAAGTATCAACCCCAATGTCATAAACATTGAAACTTGATAAAGATGAGGAAGGAAAATAGGTGGATCAAAAGCTTTATAGAGGTATGATCGGATCCTTACTTTACTTAACCGCATCTAGACCCGACATTATGTTTGCTACTTGTCTATGTGCTCATTTTCAATCTAATCCTAAAGAATCTCATTTGATTGCATGCAAAAGAATTTTTCGTTATTTGATTGGCATTATAGGTTTAGGTTTATGGTATCCATCATGTTTAGATTTCAATTTGATTGCATATAGTGATGCCGATTTAGGTGGTTACAAATTAGATAGTAAAAACACTAGTGGTAGATGTCATTTTCTAGGTGATAGATTAATCCCTTAGGCAAGCGAGAAGCAAACAAGTGTTGCTACTTCCACAGTCGAATCTGAATATGTGGCTGCGGGAAGCTATTGTGCTCAAGTTTTATGGATTAAAAATCAATTGCTTGACTATGGTAATGCTCTTGAGAATGTTCCTATCTTTTGTGACAATACAAGTGCTATTAATTTGAGCAAAAAAATCTTATTTTGCATAGTAGAATAAAGCACATAGAAATTAGACATCATTTTCTACGTGATCATGTGCAAAAAGATGATATTTGTTTGAAATTTGTGTGAACAAATGAGCAATTGACCGATATTTTTACAAAACATTTGAATGAAGAAAGTTTTGATTTAATTCGATTTAGATTGGGCATGTGTAATGTGAATGATTTGTGATTATGTGTTAATTGTTTATAGTATATGGTCATGTGCATTTCATTTACAATAAAATGATCCATAAATGTCCATGGCTATGCTTTTATGTGGTGGATAAGTGTTGGAAGTGGAAAATTGAAGCAAATTGAAGAAATGCTCTGTTGTGATGGCTTACTCGAGTAAAGACATGCTTTCCAGGAGTAATATACAAAAGCTGGGTGTTCGGGAAAATAAAAAACAATTTCACTCGAGTAAAGGAAGCACAATCACTCGAGTGATATAGAGGATGAATCACTCGAGTAAGTATAAACTAGTCACTTGAGTGAAATATGGGTTGGATCACTTGAGTGAGAAAGAGCGTCACTCAAGTGAGAGGTGCTCCAAACGCGATTAAAATCATAATTTCAAGAATAAACATAGCACAACCCCTTTTCAAAACCTCGACACTACCTCTTCTCCTCTTCCTCACTTGCGTAACCTCATCCAAAAATGAACATGGAATTGTTCTTAAAACTTGGGTTTGTAACAAGAGCTTCTTCATATTAGAAAGGAAGCTTTGTAGGTGGTTCAATATTGAAGATGGGGTATTACTCCTACCTGTTTGACTCAAGATAAAGAAGGCCAAGATGAGGAGATAAATGACGATAATGATAGTGACTGTGATGCCCCGGTGGAAATAGGAGATGAATTTACATTAGAAGATGCCTACAAGTATTTGAAAAGATCCGTAGCGGTTGTTAGAGTTGGGGGACTAGTGAGACTTGAAGCTATCGATCTTTCGGGACATCTCAGAATGATTCATTATGCCTTGAATCAAAGCATTATGCCTAAACAAGACTCCCAAAATTACATCTCCAACATTGATATGGAAGTTCTTTGGCATGTCCTCAAGCAAAACCAGATCGACTTTCCAGCCTTGATTATCAAATGGATGAAGTACAAATGGAAGCAATTTTATAAGAAGTCATATGAAAAAGGGAAAAATAAAGAAGGCTTGCCATATGGAGTACTCATCACCAAGATTCTTCAAGAGAATGGGATTAATCCTTCGGGTGAAGAGTTTCAAGAAGTGCCTTATTAATGGTTTTTTAACAAAACCAAATTGGGCAACACTAGAATGATCAAGACTTTGAATTGAGTTGGATCTTTGTAGCTCATGTTAGATTGGAGACAGATCAACTTGCTTTTGAGAGAGATATATATCACATTCCTCCTCTTATTGATCACACCATTGGTAGTTCCTGAAGTGGAAGAAAAGGTGCAAGTGGAGCTAGTTCATCTCCCACCACGATTAGTTTTGAGGAATTTCAAAGACTTGAAGCAAAGGTGGACAAAGTTGATAGCAAGGTGGACAAGGTTTTTGGCTTTGTTAGTGACATTTGAAATTGGATGAAGGAAGCTCGCTGCATCAATATTGATGTTATGCCTTCTACTTCCGCACCTCCTCCACCACCGATTCCATGATCTAGTTGGACATCTAGGATCAACATTTCATGCATTTTCATACATTTGCATTCTCATTTGAACATTATGTTATTTAGCAAATTTGTATGTCTATTTGCATATTCAAACTTGATTGGTGTATTTGGCTAATTTGTAATCCTACATGAATGAATGCTTTGATGTTTTATGTTCATTTGAATGCTTTGATGTTTTATTCATTTGGTTTTGTTTGCTATATTTTTGTGTTGATGACAAAAAGGGGGAGAAAAATGGCAGAGGTTTGATGATGCTTAAGTTTATGATGCTTGAAAAATTTATGCTAAATTTGTTAAATTTTGATAAGGTATAAATGTCTTGTTGATGGGAGTTACAATGAGCTATTGAGATTATGGACTAACCAATGTGACAAGGTTGAAAACCTTGATCAAATTTTAATCTGGTTGTCATTGATAGATGCATAAACTAAGGGGGTATCAAATTTTTCCATGTTTTGTCATCATCAAAAAGGGGGAGATTGATGAACCAAAGGTTAACATTCAAGTCCCTTTAGGTTTTGATGATGAACAAAATGGTGTTTGATACTTGGATGAATTTCTCACTTCATCAATGACTCACTCGAGTAAACAATATATTCACTCGATTAACATTTATCCAGTTTATTTCACTCGAGTAACATGAAGAGACTCACTCGAGTAACACATCATTTGGACTTTCAAATGCTACTAGTTGAAGTTTGTCACTCGACTAACAAGACACTTCACTCGAGTAATCCATACATCACTCGAGTAACCAAAATTTCAGAAGAAATTGGTTGAAGAGGATCACTCGAGTAAGCGTGGTTATCACTCGAGTAATCCATGACACATAACACTCGAGTATCAGGTTAAAGCCCGCTCGAGTAATTTGTATGTCTGATCACTAGAGTAACATGGTTGATCACTCGAGTAATCAATTGAGGACAACATGATTATACCTACGACCGACACAATCAGAGTTCAAAAGTTAAGAGTTGGGGGTCCCAATAGTCTGGAAGATATATCACTTGAGTAAGGGAAGAAGGTCACTCGAGTGACATGCTATGAACATCAAATTTCTTGAAAATGCTCACTCGAGTAACATGATATGTCACTTGAGTAATGTGCTCTATCAGAAGCATTTAATGCTCAATTTCTCTATCTCACAATGGCTCTAATCAATCTCTCAATGGCTCTTTGGACATAAGAAGCTATAAATACATCAATGGGACCTCAGAAAATATTGATGAACACTTGAGCATTTATTTCCTACAACAACCAAGCATCAAAGCATTGAGTTCTTACTTTTATTGATACAAGTCATTTGTTCATCTATTTGCATTTTTCATTGCTTGTATCACTAGTTTATATATTGTTGGTGAGTGTTTGTTAAACACATTTTTAAGAGTGATTGTGAGTGGGATCAAAGGGTGGATCCTTAGGTCGGTTTTTATTCTTGAACCAAAATCAAGAACATTGTAAGAGTTATCACTCAGCTAGAAAGTAAAGTTGTAACCTTGTGAAGATTAATAGAGGAAATCCTAAGTGGTGATTTGGCCGAACCACTATAAGTTTTTAGTGTTCTTTCAATATTTGGAATTACTTTCAAAGAAAATTCAAAGCTACTCAAACCATACTATTCACCCCTTATATCTGGTTATTCACTCTACAGTATAATATACATAAGACGTTCCAGAAATGAAGCAGTGTATTAAATGTGAACTCTCTAAATGTAGAAGAAATTTCTAAGCACATAAAAGGAATGATTTTAGCATTATACAACATTTGGATTTGTTTCACAAAGACTCTATTCTTGATTCCAACGGCTACAAACTTCAAAAAGGCTATAAATAGGCATCTCCAACATCAAAAGAAGAGAGAGAAACCTTGGGCAAACTTTGTTATCTTTATTTCTCATTATTTCTCTCAGTCTCATTTAACACCTACTCTTGCTAGTTTCATTTGTTATTATTCTTTGGTTGGGTTGAGTGTATAATTTGTGTTTTGGAAACACAAATTGTAACAATCAAAGTATTTGATTGACGGTTGCATAGGTTCCCCTGTTGAGCTTTGAAAAATAAGAGTAGTTGTAGTAAGCCTTAGAAAACTAAAGGTAAATGGTTTCCTAGTTGAACCTGTAGAAAAAAAGTGGTGTAAATGGTTTCCCTCCACCTGAAAATGAGAAGATAGTGGATTGAAATAACAACCACTAGCAAGCATTCTTAAAGGAACAACACAAACAAGTGCCTATGATCAATTGTTCAAAACCCTAATATGAAAATTCTTGCAAGAATGATGAAAAATGAAGTAAAGAAGAGTTTGGAAGATCCATCTTACCTCAAGGAATGATAAGGAATGAAGGAAAACCAAAGGGAACGACTGCCGGTTGGAATGAGAGTGATTTGAGTGAGAAATAAGAGTGAAAGGCCGAATGAGTTGGGTGGGGTTTATATAGACCACTGCCCAAAATTGAGGCTTACTCTAGTAAGCCCATACTTACTTGAGTAATCCATACCTCATATTTCTCGAGTAATCCAAATGGCTTACTCAACTATTCCATAGGCCATCTTACTCGAGTAACACTACAAAACTTACTCGAGTAATCCCACTAAAACTATCAATCTTTCACTCAAGACTCCAACAACCAAAATCAAAATAGCATTAAACGGAACACTATAGGGAATCCAATCAGAATTCAACAGGGATATTATAGAACCGTTATAAATTGAGGCTTTATTTTCTCTCTCCATACTCTATTTACTTTGCTTCACATTGTGTGAATTGGATTTTGTTTAGCTTCTCCATTAGACTTTGTTATTTGTTTTGAATTGAAATAGATTTTCATCAAAGTTTTTAAATCTCTCTAAAACTCTAATTCTCCCCCCTCTTGGAGTGCCATATTTATGACCAATAATTGTTATCATAGATTGTGGTCTTAATAATATCTTTTTGGCTTAACATACAAAGAGTGAAAGATTCCAAACATAACGTTCTTAAATGATATTCATAGATATGAAGGTTTGACTATTAATAGAGCTCATTTCTTTGATGGCTGTGATTATATTTAATGGAAACAAGGATGATGATGTTCCTCAAATATGAAAACATAGACATTTTGCAAGTGGTGGAAAAAGGTCCATTTGTGGCAATAAAGCTTGTAGATTGAAGAATGGTGAAGAAGCCAAAAGAAGAGTGGACTGAAAATGACAAAAGCTCATTTCTTACAATCACAAAGCTATGCACGTTCTCTACTGTTCTTTGAGCACATATCAATTTAAAAAAGTTCAACAATGCAAAACTACTCAAAATATTTGGCAAACTTTGGAGATTGCATATAAGGGAACAAGTCAAGTCGAAGAAAGCAAGATTTCTCTTCTTGTTCATAAATACGAGATGTTCAAGATGGAGGAAGAAGAATATATTCGAGAGATGTTTGATTGCTTCAATGATATCCCTAATGGCCTCAAAGCTCTTGGAAAATCATATACAAATTCTGAGATTATGAGGAAGATTTGAAGGTCTTTGCCTAAATCATGGGCTTCCAAGAAAGATGCCATCCTAGAAGCCATTGACCTCAATTCTCTACCATTGGAGGAGTTACTTAGTTCCTTACTCACTCATGAAATGAATATGGAAGAAGATGAAGAAAAGAAAGCCAAGAAGAAGGAGAAGAAAGACTTTGGCATTTCTTTCAAGGCATCAAAATTAATTGAAAACTCAAGTGAGGATGATGATGATGAAGAGGTTGATCTTGAAGATGTGGAGTATCCTGCCATGCAATTCTAAAAGTTCCTCAATAAAGAAACATATGCAAAGGAGGCAAGCAAGAGGAAGAGCAAACACATTTGTTATGAGTGTATTGAACTGGGCCATGTCAAACCGGATTGCCCATATTTGAAGAAATTTAACAAAAGGAGGAAAAGAAGATTAATTGATGATGATGATACAAGCTCTAGTGATGATGACGAGATTGGTGCAATATGCCATGTCAAACGCATTTGTTAAGGACAAAAAGAATGATGCAAATGTGATACTTTTCCTTGAGCTCAAACTCATTTTTGATTTATTTAGTAAATATGCATTATGTTTTAATATGTTATGTTAATTGCATATTTGAGTTCATTACATCACATGTTTTTCAATTGGCATCTCTTTGCATTCAACAAGTAGTATAAATGCATACATTAAGTTTTTGTTTTTCAAAGGGGGGATACATTTTTATTACTATGCACATTTTGAAACAAAAAGGGGAGTCTTACTTCCAAAATAATTTATTTGAAAAATGCATTTGCTTTGGGGGAGATATATGTGCTAAATGATTTTTTATTCTATTTCTTTGAAAAAGGGGGAGAATGTTGATTTTGCATATCCTTTTTGATGATTACAAAAAGAGGGAGAATGATTTATGAATTTGTTTAAGAGTTTTTTATATGTGGTACTGATAGGGGAACCTCCAAGAATAAGCTTGAGAACCCCTTGAGTATTCGAACCCCCAACACATTAACGTGAAAACCCCCAACAACAATTCGGTTTCAAACCCTAAGGATGGTTAGAAATCAGATTACTTAGGTGAATGATCAAGGAATTAGAATAAAGATAACTCGTTTCTGAATTCCAATTTTGAAACACTCCACAAGAAGGTGATCAAGCTCCTTGATTGTTCCTTAAAGACATGTATTCTATGCAAGAACACAAAGACAAAGGCAATCTCGAATTTTAGGGTTTAATTTCATCAAAAAATCTTTTTAATATTTCGGCTATGAATGGTTTAAATAGCCTTACAATAGCTGTCCTTGATAGACTAGGACTCATAAGTATATGCTACTTGCCATAAAAGAAATACATAAAAATACTCCAATAATTTTATGATAATGGACAAATTTGGCCAGCCCTTAAATCATACCTAATTAAGTCCATCAGTAACTTGGATTTGAATTAAATTGTAGTTGACTTGAGCCGCCTTTGTCCGAAGACCGTGGCCTTGCAAGCCATCTCCAAGCGAGTTCACCAAGCCTTGTAGATGATGGATCAAGGCTTGCTTAAACTTCTTTGATCGAGACCTTGTTATGGGTCCTGGAGGCATGCTAATTGAATTAGAACCACGCTTGCCTTGAAGTTTTGGCCGAGAATCCTCTTTGACATGCCCATGCAGAAAATCGTCTGGAAGCTATTTGACATGACCATGTGGACTCTGGACGACAGGGTGCTCCATAACATTCCCCTCTCATCAAAAGGATTCATCCTCGAATCTAAAGCATCTCCTACATCAAAAGGATGCAAATCAACAACATTAAATGAAACACTAACATTATACTCACGTGGAATGTCATCTTTATAAGCATTATCATTAATCCTTTCAAGAATTTGAAAAGGATCATCGCCCTTGAGTTTAGACTTCCGTTGAAGTGGAATTCTTTCCTTGTGAAAATGTACCCAAACCTAATCTCCAAGCTTAAAAATCATAGTCTTCCTTCCTTTGTTCACACATGAAGCAACGCTGACATTTTACTTCTCAATCCGCTCCTTAACTTGCTTATGTAGCTTCTTCAGCAAATCGGCTTTAGAATTAGCATCAACACACACTAGAAACTACAAAAGATCAATAAACACACTAGAAAAAAATGGGTTAAGTTCTTAGTAGCTAAATAAACCCCTTTGTACAAGAGTACACATATATGACATTTAGAATACAAAGCATTCCTAACCTCACTTACTCTAGCTATCAAACTCATATTCCTCACACTTTTCTCTCTAGGCTGATTCTATTTTTCTTTTCTCTCAATCTTTTCACTCTTTTTACTCTCTTTTTCTTTCCCATCGGCCTCCACTCTCAACCTTCCCAATTTACATTGATCTTCATACACTTATTTTGAAGAAAGTGGCATCAAGATTGTCTTCCGCCCATCCTTGGTAAATGTATACCTATTGAGGTACCCATCATGCATAGCTCTCCTATCAAATTGTCACGGCCTACCAAGCAAGATGTCTCCAGCATGCATAGGAACTACATCACACAAAACCTCATAATGATATTTACCAATTGCCAATTGAACAATAGTTTGTCGATTTACCTTGACCTCACCACAATCGTTAATCCATTGAAGTTTGTATGGCCGTGGATGTGGTGTAGTGGACAACCCCAATCGGCTAACCAAGAAAGTGCTCACCACGTTAGTGCAACTCCCACTATCAACAATAACACTACAAGCCTTGCCTTGAACATGACACCTTGTATGAAACAAGTTGTCCCATTGCTCCTCATGTAGATCTTCCTTCAATTGAGTACTAAGAGCACGTCTTGTAACTAACAAGCCACCTCAAATTGGTTCCTCAATGCTCCCATCACTACAATCCTCCAATTCGGGCATCTCATCACTTTCATTACCTTCTTCATCATCCGTCACAATTTTTCCATTTCTCAATGTCATAGCTCTTTTATTAGGACACTCCTTACTAACATGACCCACACCTTGACACTT
>CAODLS010089471.1:0-19313 GCA_948243855.1 Flueggea neowawraea | reverse complement strand
TGGTTTTTGTTCTTAAACCGAAATCAAGAACCTTGTAAGAGTTCTCACTTAGCTAGAAAGTGAAGTTGTAATCTTTGAGAAGATTGTTAGTGGAAATCCTAAGTGGTGATACTTAAGTAGTGGATTTAGGCAAAGAGTTGGCCGAACCACTATAAATTCTTGTTGTCCCTTCTTTGCTCTTTTCAATTCCTAACAAGTTTCAAAGCCACTTATACCACACTATTCAATCCTCTTCTGGTGTGGTAATTGACTCAACAATTGGTATAAGAGCTTGAGCTCTTATTTGAAGCATCTTAACAACTGAAGAGTCAAGGATCTGGGATGGCTTTGAATATCAAAATGCATAGCGAAAGTTATGCGGTAAATCGTCCTCCATTCTCTGATGGTTCCAATTTCAACTCTTGGAAGAAAAAAATGACGGTAATCCTTCAATTCTATGATATAGAAACTTGGAAGGTGATTGTGCTAGGTCCCGAAATTCCAAAGAATGAAGACAGCTCCATATTGTCCAGCCATATCTCTCCAGGTGGCTTTTTAACACAACAACCTCAAAATAATTGAAATAATAAATAAATAGTTAAAAGTGGAATACTGTGTAATTTCATCTTCTTTAAAGCCGGACATTTGCATGTGAATGCAAGTGAATCATCATACCTGTGAATAATCAGAAAGCAAACCGGAGCAGATCAGAAGTTGAAGTACTACTCTGAGAAGAAAAGCAAACTTTTAGAGACAATCCAAGCTTTCCAGACAAAGAAAAGGGTTGTTAGGAGTAATATTGTAAAAGAGTAATTGTGAAGTCATCATCTCTGTAGCCATTCAGAGAGAGCTAAGGCAACAACCCTTCGAGAACCACTCCACTCTCTCTGAGAGCGAAGACTCATCCTTTTTATACTTCTTATAATTTGTTTTCCAGGAATCAAACGAAGCCTAGAGACAATAAATGAGGGTGCTTGCTCGGTAGGCTGTAAGAGCATCCCCAATTATTGGAGTAAAAATTGGACTAAGAGAACAAAAGTATTTGCTGAAAAAAGTCTACTAATTTATTAACTGGATAGATGTGTTTAAATACAACAGGAAAACAACTAATCATCAGAGAAATCAGCAACTAACTGGAACATGTTTACATGGTCAACAAACTCCTAAAAATCAGCAACTAACAACTGGAACATAAATGAAATGGTCAAAGAAAGAAAATATAGAAGAAAAATATGTAAAAGTTCAGAAAATCCAGCAAGAATATTTGAATAAGTCTTGTTGTAGCAGCTAAGTCAATCTTTCAACACTCCTTCTTGGCTTTGTTGCTGCAATTTTCAAGCTTTCTTCTGAAAAAATTAAACTTGCTTCTTAATAAAGCTTTTGTAAATACGTTTGTCAGCTCAAGATCCTTCAATCTAACAGGTCCTTTTTTGCAAATCTCTTTTTACAACGAGTCTGCCTTTAATTCTGTTAATGGAGTTAATTGCAGTCAACTTGGTTTTAAAAACCCATTTCAGACCTATCCATTTGTCTTCAAATCCTTTCACTAGTTGACAAGTTTGATTTTTTTCTCAATCAAGCTCAGCTCTTCCTTCATTGCACCTATCCATTCTAGATCTTTTTCTGCTTCACAGAAGTCAGCTGGCTCATAAATAGCAACATTACATCCCTGATACATTTCAGAATCTGATCTTGCAACTCTAACATGATATTCATTTTGTTGTTCAATCCTTTGTAGAGCATTGACTTGGTGTTCAATCCTATGCTCTTCACAAACTTCACACTTAATTTTTGCAGTAGAAAATATTGCTTCCTCTTCCTTCAAAGGATCCAAAACAAAACTTTTTCCTTGCATCTTCACTTTGAAAATATCATTAACTTTTGCATCCTTGATTAGATACTGATTTGTTTCAAATATAACTTTGAAACCTTTCAGAATCAACTGAACGACACTCAACATATTTTGGCTAATGTTAGGCACAAGTAAAACATCTTTAATTAGCTTTGTACCTAAAACACTTTCAATTGCAACCGTGCCTTTTCCCTTGACTGCAATAAACTCTCCATTGCCAATTCTTACTTTTGATGTCACCAAAGTGTCAAACTCATTGAACAGATCATGATCGAACGTCATGTAATTTGTACATCCGCTATCAACAAGCCATTTGTCACTTTTAGTAAAACAAGAGGCCATAAAAAGTTGCTCCTCCTCTGCTTGATCAACAATCTGAGCAATATTATTTTGCTCCAAATTCACTTGTGTGTCATGGTCTTTTGCTGAGTGTTGCTTTTGCAGATTTTCTGGTGATGACCCATCTTTTGACATTTGTACATTACTAGTCTGGTTTTTTTTCAACATTTGGAAGGTGTATGATTCTTCCTTCCACAGTGTTTACAAGGAAAACATGGTTTGTTTCCTTTCTCTTTCTTGTCATCCTCCTTTTCTTGTACTCCTTGGTTTGATTGAATCTTTGTTGATAATGCACCTTCAACAGATCCTTCAGACCTCATACGCCTTTTCTGTTCTTGTGCATGCAAAGCATTCAACAATTCTACCAGACTAATTTTTGACAGATACTTAGAATTTTGTAGGGAAGAAATGGTTGCTTCAAATCTTTTAAGAATAGTTACAAGAATTTTTTTAACTATTCTCGAATCAGAAAATTCAAAGCCAAGTAATCGTACTTCGTTGGCTATACTGAGTAATTTGTCAGCATACTCCTTAATTGTTTCTGAATCTTTCATCTTTTAAAGCTCAAATTCTCTGATCAAGTTTAGAATTTCCATTCCCTTGATCCTCTCATCTCCTTCAAACTCTTTCTTCAGGAAATTCCAAACCTCAAAAGTTGATTTCATTGTCATAATTCTAACAAAGATTTCAGGTGAGACAGTAGCAAATAGAGTAGCTCTTGCCTTAGACTCTCTTGTGATTCTTCATTTGCACTATAGTTGGATTTGCAGGTTATGGAGGAACTTCATAGAGATCATTTGCCTCCAGATGAGTTTCCATCCTGGTTGCCCAAACATAGTAATTTTCACCATTAAAGACAGGTGGTGTCAAAGCAGTAAATGGAGTTTCTGATGAATCCATTTGAGAAGAAAGAAAGGTTTGCAAGATTGGTGTTTCTCAATCACAAGTCCCTTAAGAAGAGAGCTATGATACCACTGTTGGAGTAAAAATTAGGCTAAGAGAACAGAAGCATTTGCTGAAAAAATTCTACTAATTTATTAATTGGAGATGTGTTTAAATATAGCAGAAAAACAACTAATTATCAGAGAAATCAGCAACTAACTGAAGCATGTTTACATGATCAACAAACTCCTAAAAATCAACAACTAATAACTGGAACAAAAATGAAATAGTCAAAGAAAGAAAATATAGCAAAAAAAATACATAAAAATTCAGAAAATTCAGCAAGAACATTTGAATAAGTCTTGTTGCAACAACTAAGTCAATCTTTCAACATCAATAAACCTTACTTTTCTCTTGAAGAGAAAAAAAAAATGAGTTGCCGAAGCAAAATCATTAACTTTGCTATCAATTAGAGAGGGGTTCAACCACCACAGAAATCCACCCTATCTGTAGGAGCAAAACCTCATTCTTAAACTAATAAGCTTATCTCCCTTCCATTCAATTCTCCAGGCAACCTAACAAAAAAGGAATATACTGGAAGATGAATTCATGGGCTAAAAGACCACATTCTAAACACTAGGCTCATATAACAGAAAAGTAGTAGTTCTGAATTACCAAGACGCTTGAAGTTAAGGTGGTTGTGCAAGCATATCATCAATCTCTATTTCTCTCACTATTTGAAACGGCGGGATAAGGTGCAAATATGGCCCCAACATTTGGGATGAGGAACGATTTAGTCCTTAATGTTACTTTTCACTCTGTGAATGGAATGTTGCTAAAAGTATACCGCAAATCATTAGCTCTACTAGCAATCAGAGAGGGTCAACCAGCCTCAAAATTCAAAAACTCAACATTTTCACTGAGAGCAGAGCCTCATTCTTCAACTAACACATTTATATTTTTTATCTTCTGTACTTCAACTTTCAAAGAAATAGACAGAAAAAAAAAGGGTAAAGGCTCATACTCACATTTTAATCAGCCAGACAAAAATAAGGAACGGAGAGAGTAATTATGACTGCAGCAATAGATTTCTTTGAAGGATGACAAAAAAAAGGTAATTAAGCCTTAATGCATCAAGTAATAACAAACGATAAAGACCAAACTTTGATTCCCTGTAGGAGCAAATAAAAGGACTTGTCAAAAAAATAACGACAGAAGTTGCCAGGCTCTGCAGGGAATCGAAGTTTGCCAAGCTCCATTCACACATACATGCATACCTTAAGGGCTGTTCACAATAAAGCAAAAAAAGATTGTGAAATCATTGGCTCTGCAGCAATGAGAGGGAAGGCAACCACCCTTAGAGAACCATTTCACCTCTCTGAGAGCGAAGCCTCATTCTTAAACTAATGATTCCATCTTAAGTGACAGCTCTTATTGTCAAGAAAGGAAGAACATTTTGGCTGCAATCATATATGAAATTATGAATTATCAACAATTCCACATACACTACAAATAGCAGCATTGCCAGGAATCTGGAATTCTATCAGAAAAGTCTGTAGCATGAAAACTGAGAAAGTCATCAGAGTCCTCACAAATTGCTTGGAGGGCTCACAAGCAGACGATCTATTAAGCATCAAAGAAGAAAAGGTATGTTAGTGGGTGTGTGTGAAAATTATTTGTTCTTTTCCTTTCTTTCAAGGGCTGCACTTAAAAACAAAGAGGGATCAACTGCCCTTCGAAACCATCTCTCCAGGAGCAAAGCCTCAATCTTTGAGTATTAGCAATGATTAGAATTATATGGCTAACTTATGTAGAAGTAACAAAATCAAGGCTCTGTTTGTTTGGCGGAAAATGTTTACCTGAGAAAAATGTTTTCCACAGAAACAAATTCCAAGAAAATAAAAACAAGTTTAGGATGTAACCAGCCTAAAGTGTTGTTGCCCAAAATCCATTGTGAAATCATCTGTTCCACTAACAATCAGAGAGAGCAATACCACCCTTAGAAACCCATCGTCTCTCTGATAGCAAAGCCTCATTCCTTGACAAATGAAAGGCTCAGATTCACGTTTGAATGAACCAATCAGAGAAATAAAGGAACCACACGGTACCATGGCTACCAATAAGCTTGTAGCTCATTACTTACAGGGGTCATCTCCAGTCTAGAGTTCGATTCCAGTGGGAACAAATGACTTGACAAAAAATACATGGTTCCATGGCTGCAACAAAAGGGCCTGTCAGGCAAGTTGTTGAAAGAACATGCACACCTATTCCTTCACATAACTCTCCACATTGCCCTACCAGCTCATCTCTGGGTTTCTTAAATGCATGTGAATCATCACAGCCTGAGATTAAACAAAGAGAATTTGAGGTGAAGAGCAGTGGATGGTTAGAAACATAGAATATGAAGTTGGCCTTGTTTCTAAAACCATTTGATAGAAGAAATAGAAAGCTGTTTAGTCATGGAGTCGGGTCAGGAATAGGAAACATCGGTAGAGGATCAAAGCAATTAGGAAAACTGAGGAAGGGGATACCCCAATCCCTGTTCCAACCAACTCAAATAAAAATCATTTGGACCTGCATACAAAAGACACAGCTTCTTACTGCAGCTCAAATAAATATCAAGGTCGCATGTTCTAGCCTTCAGCTTAACAATTAAAACCGATAAAACAGTGTGATTAAGAAAAAAACAGAGCTTTTACATTGATTAAAGTAAAAGTGATCTGTTATTAGTCCATTTTCTTAATCTAATCTGATGTCACTGTGATATAAAACCATTTGAAAGAAGAAATAGAAAGCTGTTTAGTCATGGAGTCGGGTCAGGAATAGGAAACATTGGTAGAGGATGAAAGCAATTACGAAAACTGAGGAATGGGGATACCCCAATCCCTGTTCCAACCAACTCAAATAAAAATCATTTGGACCTGCATACAAAAGACACAGCTTCTTACTGCAGCTCAAATAAATATCAAGGTCACATGTTCTAGCCTTCAGCTTAACAATTAAAACCGATAAAACAGTGTGATTAAGAAAAAAACAGAGCTTTTACATTGATTAAAGTAAAAGTGATCTGTTATTAGTCCATTTTCTTAATCTAATCTGATGTCACTGTGATATCTTATGATATACCACCAAATAGTTAATTATCCAAAAATAGTTTGTTTCCATGATAAAACATAACACTTCCTTTCATGTAAAGCTAAGTTCAGTATCAAATGTCAATGTTGTCAGATGTTTAACCCAAAAATTCATTAAAGATTTAAACAAACAAAACAAGTATAATAATTGGAACCCACAAAGATCGCAAGTTTCTACGCAGGAAGTGTTTGATGTGCCTGCAAAAACCAGAGATAAAACTACAAGAAATGAACACTGACATAAAATCAATAGAAAAAAAAACCTTTTTAGGTAGCAAAATTGGTGAATGCAGAAGATTGGAGGAGGCTCAGATCCATATATCAGGCAAAACGGGGGATAAACACAACACCTTGCCTACAACGAATGAATGCCAGAAGAAAGATAAATCAAAACTGGCAATACGGGTCGCCCTGCCATGAAGCGGTCACTTGCCCCAATGACTGATTGGACACTCATCTTCTATATATCATCGTAGCCTCGTTGCATGATTAGCCTCGCCTCTACAAGTGATTGATTCTTTCCATTGGTGCAGACATATCATCCTTTTACTGTAACGCAAAAGGTCACTGGGAAATCATTGGCCCTACAGAGGCGACCACCCTTTGAAAACCATACCATCTCTCTGAGAGAGGAGAGGCACCACCCTTAAAGAACCATACCATCTCTCTGAGAGCAAAGCCTCATTCTCAAACTAATGAGATCATTTGGCAGACAAAAAGAATGACCGCTGTGGTGAAGCATTAGACCAACAAAATTCTCATTGCTCTCCCTCCCATAAGTGCTGTTTGCAAGAATAGTCCACAAGATCATCAGCTCTACCAGCAATCTGAGAGTGATCAACAACCCTAAGAAACCCACCATCTCCTGAGGGCAAAGCCTCATTTATTTCAAACTAACAAGGACATTATGATCAATAACGCATCAACCCTGTTTCTTTTCCATTTTATGTTTCAAGTTTCTGAAAAACCAAACTGAAAGGAACAGGAGAAGGCTCAGATTCACATTTTATGAAGACAATCAGACTGGTCAAAGAATACAAGCAGTTCCATGGCTGCAACAAAGACCTCGCTGAACTATGAAGTCCCAGGATGTGTTGTAAATCATCACAGGCTGTAAAGAAGTAGAGTTAGTGGCAGACTGAAAGTTGAGGACTAATCTAAAAGAAAAGGAAAATTATAGCAGCAAAAACTCAAGTCTATTGGTACTTGAGTCAACTCTAGGTCAAGAGTTCGACTCCCAGTGGGTATAAATAAAAACATACCCTAAATTAACCCATGAACATTCATAAAATTAGGCAAAAGGCTCAGATTTTGAAAACCAATGAGACATTAACAAGCACTCGTAGCATGGCTATAACAAAAGAGCACTGTAAAGTAACTGGGAAGAAGGTATTAGATAGGACAGGCACATACTTTAACTCCTTCACAGAACTCCCTAGAAACCCTGCCAGCTAATCTCCAGGTTCCTTTGGCCTATCATTGTTAGTGAATGCAAGTAGATCATCACAGCATAGATAACTTTCATTTCCACTGCATAAGGAAGCAAACAAAGGCGCAACTGCTTAATATACCAAGGGTTCATGCAAGTAAAAAGCCTTAGGAAGTATTATAAAGTGAATTGTTGGAGATGCTCTTAAGGATCGTTGCTCGTATAAACTGAGAAATCATCAGCTCCACTAACAATCAGAGAAGGGCCAACCACCCAAAGAAACCTACATCTCTGAGAGTAAAGGCTCATTCTTTAACTATTATGGGATTGTTTGGAAAGATAAATTTGCAAAAATAAACTGCAAACAATCTATGTAAGTAGTATTGTTGGAGATGCTCTAACACAACAAAAATGAACTGCAAATCATTGGCTCTACTAGCAATCAGAGAGGGCCAACCACCCTGAAAAAGTATCTTTCTAAGAGCAAAGCCTCATTCTTCAACCAATAAATATAATTTAGCTTAAATCTTCTCTATGTTTCAGCTTCCAAAGGAAATAAATAGAAAAAAAATAAGTAAAGGCATACTAGATTAGCATGGATGAGTGGGAACGAGGATGTAGCTCAGATGGTTGATCGCTCGCTTAGCATGCGAGATGTACGAAGATCCATACCCCGCATCTCCACAGGAAACTCAGCTGCATTATTCCATCCTGTTGACTTATCAAACAAAAAAAGAAACGAAAGGCTCAGATTCACATTTATAATCGGCATGACAAAAATAAGGATATAGTATCATGGCTGAAACATCAAATCTCTAGGAAGGATTACAAAGAGACAAGCAACTAAACCTTAATGCATCAAGTAGTAGTAACCTATGGATCTTAATCTCCAAAAGTGCAGCCATTCAGAGAGAGGAGGCAACATAAACTGCCCCCTTCACAGAAATTTTAAGGTTGCCATGCCATCTCATCTCCAGCTTTCTTAATGCCTTGTATTCTATGTGAAAATAAATCATCACGGCCTCTGGGCAATAAGGAACGTTGATGGTGTGGTTCTCATCTCCAGTTTTCTTAATGCCTTGTATTCTATGTGAAAATAAATCATCACGGCCTCTGAGCAATAAGGAACGTTGGTGTGGTACTGCTGATGATGATGATTAAGAAAATCCAGTGTTCCTTAGAAACACGGAATATTCCCCAAAAGGATACATGTCTATATGATCAGATACATGCATTTGCAGGGCCGCTGGTTCATTAAGAACAGCAAAATCATCGGCTTCGCAGCCAGTCTGAGAGGGGACACAACCACCCTTCCAGAGCCATACCATCTCTCTGAGAGCAAAGCCTCATTCTTAAACTAATGAGATCAGTTTCAGGGTTAATTTTACTCACGGTCACAAAAGTTTGGAGCAAATAAAATGACTTATAAAAATAGTTGAAAAAATAAACATGTTCAGGGGCTTGTAGAAGTATTAAGCCTTGAGAACATTATTGGCGATGTTCTTAAGGACGTAAACAAAGGCAAAATTGCTTAATAGTCTAGAGATCAATGCATGTAAAAAGCCCCAAGGGTTGTTGCTCAAAATACATTATGCAGTAATCGGCTCCACTAACAAACAGAAAGGAATCAACCAACTCAGAAACCCACCGGCTCTCTGATAGCAAAGCCTCGTTCTTTAAATATTTTTAAGATTTACAATACACCATGTAATTTCCTCAATATCATACAAGCACAGAATGCTACTCTTCCAAACAGCTCTACAACACAGAGTCATAGAACTAACTTTGAGGAATGAAGTAAAGTATAGGGTAAAATTTGCAGTTATCACCAGAAGAAACAAGCGAAGCCTCAAATTCACTATTTCAATAAACCAAACAGACAAATTAAGGAACTACCATAGTACCATGGCAGCAACAAAAGAGTTCCGTGAAAAAGAAGGTGGTGTTGAAAGGACAGGCACATACATGTACCATTGCCTTCATATAACTCTTCATATTGCGATGCCAGCTTATCGAGAATCATTCCACTCTCCCTGAGAATTAAGACTCATTCACAAAGACAAGGTGCAAATTTGGCTCCAACTTTTCGGCCAAGGAGTGATTTACCTTAATTCCTTCACAGAACTTCCTGTTCCTTAACCCGATCATTGTATGTGAATGCAAGTAGATCTTCACAACCTAGATTGCATTCAATTCCATTTATAAGGAAGCAAACAAAGGCACAATTGCTTAACAGCCCACGGGTTAATATATATGTAAAAAGCCTTCGAGAAGAATTATGGAGATGCCCTTAAGGGCCGTTGCTCAGATAGACTAAGAAATCATCGGCTCCACTAACAATCAGAGCGCGGTCACCACCCAAAAATAACCTACCATCTCTGAGAGCAAAGCCTCATTCTTTAACTACTAAAAGCTTATTTTGAAAGATATCTACAAAAATAGACTACAAATCCTTTATATAATAGGGAGTGTTATAAGGAGTATTGTTGGACGTGCTCTAACACAATAAAAATAGGTGGCATATCATTGGATCTACTAGCAATCAGAGAGGATCAACCACCTTCAGAAACTCAATGTATCTCTCTGAGAGCAAAGCCTCATTCTTGAACTAACAAATAAAATTTAGCTTAAACCTTTTCTGTATTTCAGCTCCCAAAGGAAATAAACAGAAAATTTAATGGCTGCATAACAGATTTCTGTGAAGGATGACAAAGACCTTAATGCATCAAGTAGTAGAAATCAATAAAGACAGACGTTCCACCAATTCCCAGTACTAAATAAAATGACATGTCAAAAAAATAAAGACAACAGTTTCCAGGCATTAGAACTGCATAAAGAGCTCCCTTCACAGAAGTTTCCAGGTTTCCATGCCATCTCATCTCCAGTTTCCTTGATGTCGTGTATTATATGTGAAAGTAATTCATCACGTCCTCTAAAAAATAAGGGAAGTATGCTGCAGATGATGATTAAGATAATCCAGTGCGCTTTAGCAACTTTGAAAGATTCCACAATATCTTTGTGTGTGAGTATATATATAAGCAAGATACATGCAAGCATAGGGCTGTCGGTTCTTTAAGTATCTAGGAAAATCATCAGTTTTGCAGCCATTCAGAGAGAGGAGGCAGCCACCCTTAAAGATCCAAACCATCTTTCTGAGAGCAAAGCCTCATTCTTAAACTAATGGCATCAGTTAATTTTACCTGCGGTCACAAAAGTTTGGGGATATGTTGCAGTAAGAAAGTTCAGGAAGTTAAAACAGCATTTGCAAATTTGGGGATGTCATCATCAGTTACGACCAAAGACCATTGTTGGTCTTTAATAAGGACGCAAACAAAGGCACAATTGCTTGGTCCAGAAATCAATCAAGGGTTGTTGCTCAAAATACACTATGAAATCATTGGCTCCACTAACAACGAGAGTAATCAACCACCCTCAGAAACCCACTGTCTCTGTGAAAGCAAAGCCTCATTCTTTAACCATTTGCTCAAGTTATTGGCAAATATCTACATACCACTACCAACACAGAATGCTTAATAATCCAAAGATCAATGCACGTAAAAAGCCTCAAGTGTTGTTGCACAAAATACACTGTGAAATCATTGGCTCCAATAACAATCAGAGAATAGTCAACCACCTCAGAAACCTGTCATCTCTCTGAGAGTAAAGCCTCATTATTTAACCATTGGCTCAAGTATTGTCAAATATATATCATACCAACACAGTAGAGAGACCAAAGCCTCATTCTTTAGCCATTTGCTCAAGTATTGGCAAATATATATCATACCAACATAGAATGGTACGCTTCCAAACAAAGGCACAATTGCTTAATAGTCCAGAGGTCAATGCATGTAAAATGCCACGAGTGTTGTTGCTCAAAATACACTATGAAATCATCGGCTCCACTAACAATCAGAGAGGAGCCAACCACTCTAAGAAACCCACCATGCCTCTGAGAGCAAAGCCTCATTCTTTAACTATTTGTTCAAGTATTGGCAAATATTTTCAAGATATACGGTATACCATGTAATTTCCTCAACATCATACCAACACATAATGCTACTCTTTCAAACTCTATAACACAGAGTCATAGAACGAACTTGGAGGAATAAAGTAAAGTACTCCCTCCATCCCATATTGATAGGGTCAAATTTGCATTCAGCACCAGAAGAAACAAGCGAAGCCTCAGATTTCAATAAACCAAACAGACAATTTAAGGAACTAATGCAGTACCATGGATGCAAGAGAAGAGTTCATGTGAAGCAAGCAAGAAGGGGTTGAAAGGACAGACACATATGCTATTCCCTTCACAGAACTCCCCAGATTGCCCTGCCATTTCTCTCCGGGTTCCTTAAGGGCATTTTAACACAACCAACTCCAAAAAAATTGAAATAATAAATAAATAGTTAAAAGTGGCATACTGTGTAATTTCATCTTCCTTAAAGCCGAAAATTTTCATGTGAATGCAAGTGAATCATTATAGCCTGTGAAGAAGCAGAAAGCAAAGCAAAGCAGATCAGAAGTTGAAGGGCTAATCTGAAAAGAAAAGCAACTTTAGAGACAATCCACGCTTTCCAGACAAAGAACCAGAAGAAAGGGCCTAGCTTTTTATTTTTCTCAAATACACTGAAATCGTCGACTCCACTAACAATCAGAGAAAGGTCAACCACCCATAGGCAGTATCGTGTCTCTGAGAGCAGAGCCTCATTCCTTAACAAGTGAAACCATTGGCTCTGCAGCCATTCAAAGAGGGAAGGCAGCCATCTTTGGAGAACCATCCAACTACTCTCAGAGCAAAGCCCCATTCTGTCAAAAAGAATTACCATTATGGTTGCAACCACAGATAAAATTGTGGGTAACCACAATTTCACATGCACTACAACAAGGTGCATTGCCAGTAATCTGGCATTCTCTCAAAAAAGTCTGTCGCTTGGAAATTGAGAAAGTCATCACAGTCCTCAAAGATTACTTTGAGGGCTCGGGAACAAACGAATATATTAAGTATCAAAAAAAGAACGTAAGGGTATATGTGTGTCTGAAATGATTTCCTCTTCCTTTCTTTCTTCTTGCTTTTAAGGGCTACTGTTCAAATATACGGTGAAATCATCGGCCCCATTAACAATCAGAGAGAGGTCAACCACCCTTAGAAACCCAACATTCCTCCAAGAGCAAAAGCCTCATTCTTTTCCAAGAAAAAGGCTCACATTCACCTTTTAAATAACCAATCAGGGGGGTGAAACAGCATTCGCAAAGTTGGGGGTGTCAATCATCAGTTGGCCCCAAGTACAGAGGATTGTAGATGTATTAAGAACAAAGGATGCTCTACAGGCAAACAAAGGCACAATTGCTTAGTAGTCCAGGAATTGGTATGTAAACAGCCCCAAGGGTTGTTGCTCAAAATACATGTATGTGAAATCATCAGCTCCACTAACAATCAAAGAGGAATCAAACACCCTCAGAAACCCACCGTCTCTCTGAGTGAAAGCCTCATTGGAAAATATATATCATATACCGACACAGAATGCTACGCTTCCAAACAAAGGCACTATTGCTTAATAGTCCAGAGATCAAGGCATGTAAAAGGTCTCAAGGGCTCAAAATACACTCTGAAATCATCAGCTCCACTAACAATCAGAGAGGAATCAACCACCCACAAAAACCCACCATCTCTCTGAGAGCAAAGCCTCATTCTTTAACCATTTGCCCAAGTATTGGCAAATATATATCATACCAACACAGATTGTTACGCATCCCAACAAAGCACAATTGCTTAATAGTCCAGAGATCAATGCATGTAAAAAGCCTCAAGTGTTGCTCAAAATACACTCTGAAATCATCAGCTCCACTAACAATCAGAGAGCAATCAACCACCCACAGAAACCCACTGTCTCTCTGAGAGCAAAGCCTCATTCTTTAACCATTCGCCCAAGTATTGGCGAATATATATCATACCAACACAGAATGCTACGCTT
The DNA here is from genome assembly GCA_948243855.1 of Flueggea neowawraea. Lineage (NCBI taxonomy): Eukaryota > Viridiplantae > Streptophyta > Magnoliopsida > Malpighiales > Phyllanthaceae > Flueggea > Flueggea neowawraea. The sequence continues at coordinate 5,729 of CAODLS010089471.1, read as the reverse complement.
CCCAACAAAGCACAATTGCTTAATAGTCCACAGATCAATGCATGTAAAAAGCCTCAAGTGTTGTTGCTCAAAATACACTGTGAAATCATCGGCCCCACGAACAACCAGAGAGCAATCAACCACCCACAGAAACCCACTGTCTCTCTGAGAGAAAAGCCTCATTCTTTAACCATTCGCCCAAGTATTGGCAAATATATATCATACCAAGACAAAATGCTACCGCTTCCAAACAAAGTCACAATTGCTTAATAGTCCAGAGATCAATGCATGTAAAACCCTCAAGGGTTACACTGTGAAATCATCAGCTCCACTAACAATCAGAGAGAGGTCAACCACCCTCAGAAACTCACTGTCTCCCTGAGAGCGAAGCCTCATTCCTGACTATTTGCTCAAGTATTGGCAAATATTTTCCAGGTTTACGGTACAACATGTAATTTCCTCAATATCATTCCAAAATAGAAAGCTACTTTTCCAAAGTTCTATAACACAGAGTCATAGAACAAACTTAGAGGAATAAAGTAAAGCACTCCGTCCGTCCCAAATTGATAGGGTAAAATTTGCATTTATCACCGGAAGAAACAAGCGAAGCCTCAGATTCACAATTTCAATAAATCAAACAGACAAATTAAGGAACTACTGCAGTACCATGGCTGCAAGAGAAGAGTTTAGTGAAAGGACAGGCACATACACTATTCCCTTCACAGAACTCTCCAGATTGCCCTGCCATGTCTCTCTGGGTTCCTTAAGGGGATTTGAACACAACAACCTCCAAAAAATTGAAATAAAAAATAAATAGTTAAAAATGGCATACTGTGTAATTTCATCTTACTTAAAGCAGGAGAAAGCAAAGTGAAGCAGAGAGACACTGTGAAGCAGCAGAAAGCAAAGTGAAGCAAATCAGAAGTTGAATTACTAATCTGAAAAGCTTTCCAAACAAAGAACCATAAGAAAGGGCTCTTTAGAGTAATAATGTAAAAGAGTGACGGTGAAGTCATCGTCTTCGCAGCCGTTCAGAGAGAGCGGAGGCAATTAACCCTAGGAGAACCATTCCACTCTCTCTGAGAGCAAAGACTCATTCTTTTTTCTTCTTAATTTGTTTCCCTATTTTTCTCTTGAAGAGAAGAAAGGTGAGTTGCCGAAGCAACTGGTTCTTGCCGAGGAAGGTATCGCATTTATAAATAGTGGAGAAATCATTAATTTTGTTTCTGTGTTTGTCCTCGTCTTTCGTTGGTGGGAAGGACGTTATGGTCATCAAAACTTGGTGGCGCTGGTAAATAGAGGAAAGGGTGGAGGATAATGCAGTAAAATAACCAAACTCAACCATGGTTAAAAGTTACCGTTGTTGGTACTGCCTAAATAGAGGGAAGGGTGGAGGGTAATGCAGTAAAATCACTAAACTCGACCATGGGTTAAACTTTACTATGAATTAAAAAAATAAACATTGTTTAATTCCCTGAATTAAAACTAACTAATTTTAGTTCTCCACGTTGCGCCGGGTTACTTTGCATCTATTTTTATTTTTTAATAAATATTGAATATTATAATAAAATTTATCTCAAACTAAAAAACATAAAATTTATATAAATATAAATATTATATACTACAAAAAGAATCTCATATTAAATTTTAGAAGTATTATTTGTACACAATATTTTAAACACACTTAAAGAAATTATCTTTTTTGTCACATATTAAAATCTTCATTCTAAATCTATTTTTAACTCTTGAAACAATAACATAATCGATCAATGAGTGAAAACATCTAACCTTCATTTAGCACAAACATATGTACATATAAAATATCAAACCTTATTTTTTTCTGATATACGATATAAAATATCAAACATATATATATATATATTTATTTATTGTGATTAGTCCACTTTAATAAGAAAAAAAGTTAACATTTGTGATTTTATATAAAATATAGGATTAAGAATAAAATAATAGTTAAAAATATTGAAAACCAAATTCATGAAATAAAAAAATAGCCTAATTATGTAAAGATTCTCAACAGTATGGTGGTACTTTGTAGTAGAAATTTTGCATCATTGAGTACCTTGGTTTAAAGAAAATTTTCAATTTAGCCCGTAACAAAATCCCATTCCTATCTCCAATTAAAGTTTATCGTTTGCAAACAAATAATTATAAATTCACCACTCAAATATTGATTATTTGGGCATTTTAGTCAATAAAAACAAATAATTATAAATAATCACTCGTTTCAAATACAAGATTCATTTATAAATGAATAATTCGTCAAAAATAAACATATTATTTCATTTCTAATACAAAACTAAATTGACAAAAATAAACATATTATTTTAATTCTAATATAAATTCTCATAGATTTCATTTCAATTCATTTATAAATGAAATTGAAATTAAAATTAAAATTTATTTGATGGCAAACACTATGTTAGTCGAAATTCATTTACAAGACATTTAAAAAAACTGACTTAAACTACAACAAAAAAAAACCTCTTTTTTTTCTTCCATAAAACTAGTTTTACTTATGGCATACGTCGTCAGCTGTCATCTGATACATGTTGCATTATAGCATTTGCTTTTCCAAGATGAAATATCATAGTAGATGTTAAGACTTTTCGAGCTTGCTTCATGTGGAAACCGCCAAAGCAAGCAAAGATTAACAAACCCGATCAATTCTTAGTCGTTAGACTCTTGTGATGTGATACTTTTATTTTCCAAATCATTGCTCTAATTAATTCCAGATTGTCAATGCTGCCGTTTCAAAGTTGGAAATTCAAGGAATAGAAAACTTTATGATAACCAGAATTTTCACAATCATAGGAAGGAGATTGACAGACTAACCGAATGGGGGGCCTGGCAATGCTTTTTGCTTACTTCTTTTGTTTCACAATCTTGAGTAACTCCATTGCACTAGAAATTATTGATCTGAACAATTCCTTAAGAGATGGAGAGACCCTTGTTTCAGCCAGCAGGAAGTTTGAGTTGGGTTCTTTTAGCCCAACAGGTTCAACACTCAGATACTTGGGACTTGGGAGTATGGTACATGAACATCAATCCTCAGATAGTTGTATGGGTAGCTAACAGAGAAATTCCACTTTTCAACACTATGGGAGTTCTAAATATCAGTAGCCAAGGAGTTCTTGTCGTTATCAACAGCACAAACAATGTAATTTGGTCATCAAATGCATCAAGAACTGTACCAGATCCCATCGCAGAGCTTTTGGATTCGGGAAACCTTGTCGTAAGAGCCCAAAATGATAATAATCCTGAGAACTTCTTGTGGCAGAGTTTTGATTACCCTTGTGATACCTTCCTTTCTTGTGGCATAGTTTTGATTACCCTTGTGATACCTTCCTCCCAGGAATGAAAGCTGGGAAAAACTTCGAAACTGGTTTGGAAAGGTATTTTTCATCTTGGAAGAGCATAGGAGATCCTGCACCTGGCCAGTTTACTTGCAGTATAGACTTGAATGGGTATCCTCAACTGGTTGTTAAAAAGGGAACAGCAATACGGTACAGAGCAGGGTCCTGGGACGGCATAGGTTTTACGGGAGCTCATGGGATGAAGCCAGATGCAACGGCAACATTTGAATTTGTAATGAATGAAATCGAGGTTTTTTTCACGTTCGAGCAACAAACCGACTCGCCTCCAATGACGTATACTCAAAATCCAACAGGTTTCGTGCAGAGACTGTTGTGGAGCAACACATCAAGGGATTGGCTTCCTGTTGCCACATCACAAGCAGATCAATGTGACAACTACGGATTGTGTGGTGGATATGGCAGCTGCAATATCTATAGCTCTTCTATGTGTGAATGCTTGGATGGATTCGCCCCAGGATCTTTGCGAGAATGGGAATCAAAAGATTGGTCTGGTGGGTGCGTCAGGACAACTCCACTAGAGTGTAACCACAACGATGATTTTCTGAAAGTTAGTCGAATTAAATTGCCAGATACATCATCTTGGTATAACAAGAGTATGAGTGTTGGAGTAAGAGCAGAAAACAAACTATATGAGATTGAAATGGTCTACGTTTTTCATTGATAGAATTTGGTTTTATACAAAAGAAGTTGAAACTGAAATGTTAAAATTCTGGAACTCAGCTTGGAACATAACAAACTGATCTAAACAAAAAGATTTATTCAAATTAAAATAGATTTGCTGCAACTGATTTGTTACAATAGAAAGATGCAATCTTATCACTCCTCCTTGCATCTTTTTGTGCAGACTCTCATGTTCATCCTGAAGTATTCAAACCTTTTCTTTGAGAAGGCCTTTGTCATTATATTAGCTAACTGATCATCGTTGCGGCAATATATCAAAGAAATTTCCTTGCTTTTCTGAACTTCTCGAAGAAAATAAACTTGATCTTGAAATGCTTGATTCTGCCATGAAAAACAGGATTGTCAGAGATAGCTATAGCAGCTTGATTGTCAACATAAATCTTTGTTCCTTCTTCTTGTGTGTGCTTCAAATCTTCCAGCAACTTCCTCAGCCACAACGCTTGATTTACGACACCAATAGCTGCAACATACTCTGCTTCTGCTGTAGATTGAGCTACAGCATCTTGTTTTTTGAACTCCAAGAAAAACACATATCCATAAGTACTTCTCATATCATCACACGACCCTGCATGATCACTATCAGAATATCCAACTAATATCAAAGGCACTTTGGTCTACAGTGCCTTTGATATATCTTAACACCATTTTTGCAGCTTTAAAATGCAACTCACTAGCACAATTCATGAATCTGGTCTGGTTGTTGTAAGATACATCAAACAACCAATAAGACTCCTATACCGACCTTCATTGACTTTCTCAGCCCCATCATCTTTACTTAGCTTCTCATTTTGAATCAGAGGAGTACTCATTGGCTTGCAAAGATCCATTTTAAATTTCCTCAGAACTTCTTTGGCATACTTATGTTTTCCAATGAAGATTCCATCTTGTGATTGTTGAATCTCCATTCCAAGAAAGTATGTCATTTCTCCCAAATCAGTCATCTCAAACTCCTCCATCATTTGCTTCTTGAATTTTTGCACCATGACTGCATTACTTCCTGTCACAAGCAAATCATCAACATAAAGAGAAATAAAAATCAGATTTTCATTCTCTTTTTTCACATAAAGAGTTGATTCACTCAAACTCTTCATGAACCCACTTTTCAACAAATATTCATCGATTCTACTGTACTAAGCTTTTGGAGCTTGCTTTAGGCCATACAAAGCCTTCTTCAACAAATATACTTTGTCTTCTTGACCTTCCACAATAAAGCCTTCAGGTTGCTCACAAAAATCTCCTCCTCCAAATAACCATTTAAGAATGCAGATTTGACATCCAAGTGAAATATTTTCCACTCCTTTTGAGCTGCAAAAGCCAAGAGCATTCTGATTGTATTGAGCCGAGCAACTAGAGAGAAAGTCTCTGAAAATCCACACCAAATTGTTGAGCATAACCCTTGACCACCAATCTGGCTTTGTATATGTTGATTGGTCCATCAGGATTCAGCTTTAACTTGAACACCCACTTCACTCCAATGGCCTTTTTGTGATTTGGTCTATCCACCAAAACCCATGTCTGGTTTTCTCAATCATTCCGAGCTCCTCCTTCATTGCTTGAACCCATTTAGGTTCACTGGCAGCATCTTTATATTCTGCAGGTTCATGCACAACAACATTACAATTTGCATAAATATCAACGAGTGATCTGGTACCTCTCACAGGAGCATCATCAATT
>CAODLS010089082.1:0-22944 GCA_948243855.1 Flueggea neowawraea | reverse complement strand
GTTGTAATTTTTATTTTGATTTGATTCCTGATTGTTAGGATCATAAAATAGCCTATTTTGATTCTAGTGATTTGGCGTTTGAAAAGGTATTGGTTTGGATTACACCGCCTCCGACTCTGGCCCCCACCATTACCAATGGCTACGACGAAACCGATCGGCATTCCAGTCCCTGTGGCACAGTACCTGGCCTTGGCAGTGTTCATGTTGGCGATCGGCCTCGTAGTCACCGCCTCCATCTTCATCTATGAAGCAACATCTTTTAGGCGGAACCGCAGTCTTCCAAAGAGCTTACTACTGGAGCATTGGCATATTTTTTCCTGAGATTTGGCTCTGTTTTGTAGTCATTTTTGTATTTAAAATAATGAGTTTTATTTTATATTTTTTTTATCTGAAATAATGAGAGCAGTTTGTTCTTATTTTATACTTATTTTATCTTGTGATTAAACTTTTTAGTATGTAATTAAATGTGTGGTTATTACGCGGTCAAATTTTTGATGTCAAAAGGTCAAATTTCAGCATTTTTAAAATTATAATAAAAGAGATTTTTTTGTATATAGTTTAGATATTTCTGCATTTTAAAAATTTGAATATCTTTTAGAATATTTGAAATAAAATCCCACAATTAGAAATTAATTATCTCAACATATGGAGTAAGATGACTTCTCATATAATCATATTCTTAAAAACTAGTTTAAGAGTCCATGTGGGGAGGGGGGTATTTTGTTTTATTTTTTGACTAAGAAAATTAATTTAAAACTCAATTAATTCTAAATGAGATAAAACAAATAATGCATATAGTTATAAAATTTAATTGTTAAAATATAAGAAGTATAAAATAAAATAATTATGATTGATAATTTTCATATACCATTTTGCTCAATGTGTATATTAAGTGTATAATTATTTGTTTAAATAATTATTTTACTATGTCAATTAGATTAATTAATCTTGTTTTAGACCAAAGAACAATGTTTTTAATTTTTGTCTTTAAGTTTCCATTTATATAATTTATAATAAGTGTAAGATTTTTGAGCGTTGCTTTTTTTTTTATGTTTATCGTTGCATAATACATCCATAAAAATTAACTTATACAAATCAAAATTTATATAATGATAACAATAATGATCGATAATAGTATCCACTAACAATAATAATGCAATATTCTTTTTGTTTGTTTAACTAACTTGTATAATTTTATCTTTAATTGTGGATCATTTTGTTTAATGACTTGAAAATACATTTATTTTATTTATTTATTTTAAACTATAAATTTTAAAAATGGAAAATTAAATATAAAATTTAAAAAATTTATATGTCTCTTGAGTTCCTTCATTAATATTTAAACTAATTAATGATATATTATTAAATAAACTTAACTCACCTTAATTAATAAATAAATTTATATATAATAAAAGCATATTTAATGTGTTCAATAAATATCAATTAAATTAATTATCTAAAAATAATTATCTAAAAAACTTATAAATTACTACAAAATTCAAAAATTTAATGGAAAAAATTTAGAGAGTGTCTTTTAATATTCTGTGTTGTCCGAATTCATATATCATACTATGCTTTGCTCAGCTTTAAGCATTACTAAAAACTAGCTTATGAGCTCGCACATGCGCAATCATTGTTTCACATTTTATATTTTTGCAAAGTTTATTTATGAGAAGTCATGTGAAGTATCGCATAAGAATCTTAATTACGTTTTGTATTCAAATTTTAATTTACAATAAGAAGCTATATTTCCTTTAAATACTTGCATTATCGAAATCTAATATTAATAAGCATATCCAATTTAGACAACTAGTTAGAAATTAAAATGAAATTAAATAATTGGACACATTAATATAAATAAGCTATTAGCAGTTGCTCTCCCTTACATATTCAGAAAAGGAGGGAAGAGGGGAAAAAAAGGGACATAGAAAGATTTTTTTTTCATTAGAAAAATTGAAAAACGTATTTTCATCTTCTAAGTGACAATTTTAAATGAATTTAGTGCAATCATTTACTTTATATTTATGGCATATTATTAATTAATTAATCAATAACTACAATTGATGAAATTAATGTGATCTTTTATAATAAGAATATATGATTAAAATGAAAATACCAAAAATTGTGAAAAATCAACTAAAATAGAAGAGAATCGCCGCATCATATACCTTTTGGTATGCCATGTTATTAGAATTAAATATTAAGTATATGACAGGACTGCCATCACCATTGACTACTGAAGATTGTTAAACTCGTCACTGATTTAACAATTTAACTAACTTTTCATATTTTGAACATTAAAATTGTTTGGGTGTGTGTTTTATAGTTTTGCAGGTAGATTTTAAGAATTAAGGTATGTAAAGTTAAATGGGAGGGAGTATATTCTTTTGGTAGCATAAAAAAAGATATAAGAGGTATGAAATTTAGTAGAATAATATGCTATATCCTACTTACCATTCATCTTATGAAACAAATTCAGTAAAAATATATGGTATGGTTTTTTATGGAGCATTAAGTTGTCATAGATAGTGTTTTGTTTCGCTAGATTGAGTGGTAAATAGTTTGTATAGATTGTAGATTGATAAATTTGATAAATTATAAAAGAATAGAGATTTGCATATTTTCAAAAGTTGCAATACTTCAAAAATTGCAATATACTTGAATAGTATTACATTCAAGAACGTATGATTTTTTTTGTATGATGTAAATTGTCGATTAATGATTACTACAATTATCGCATATTTGAATTCAAATGAGGGTTCATTTGATAAATCATCCTGATAAAAAATGTGTAAGTGTCGGCCACTTTTTCAGCCCTGAGGCTCACCGACCCGAGGGTCATGCTCGAGAGTGGATAAGCGTGTTAAAGGGTATGTATTGCCTAGCAGTTTAGTACTTTGAAATAGAGACGAATGCATAACAAAGTGTGATATTCATTAAGAGATAAGATATAAAATACAACTGAATGAAAACTAAAGGACTGAATTAAGGAAAGGTAAATATAAAAGGCAAAGAAATGTAAAGGTAAGGAAACTAAGAACTGGATCAAAGGAAAATAAATGTAAAGACAAATGAGTTGTGCTAAAAGTAAATGACTACACCGTGGCTAAACTAAAGACTGGACTAAAGGAAAGATAAAGATAAATGACAGGGAAACAATTGAGTTGTGTTGATGCGTGTGTGTTCCCTTCTTGTTCATTCCTCTTTTTATAACCCTTTGTGATAACCATTGTCTCCATGTTCTCAATAGTTCATACTGTTGGAATTTGTGACTAATTTTATGACATTCATAAACATATATGGCAGCAAAAATAACAAATTTTTAACCTTTAAAACCTAGAATTCCACCAAGGATCCATGCACATCAACATACACGATTAGTGTTAGGATTTTTACCTTAAAACCAATGATCGAATGATCGACTAAATAGAGTATTGGTGTAGCTTTTAGTATTCAAAACTGAATCTCTTTTCTCTCACGTTGTCTTTGCACAAACGTGTCTAAAGGTATCCACATGAACAAGCTTGCTTGGATTGGTCTTGTGTACTAGCACATGAATCTCTATTCTAGCCTCACAAATTCTCTTATCTTTTGATGTGGAAATTCGGCCTTGCCCTAAAAAAACATTAAGAAATTAAGCCTTGTGTATCAACACATATATATAGAGTTGTGTGAAACCCTAGTATAAGTTTGTTAGGTTTCTTCTTACTTGTCCTACAAGTATAAGAACTCCAAATCACACAAGAATTAGGGTTCTTAAAAAATAGGGATGTGCATAATTTTTCCTAAAAAATATGAGTTTGTGTGCCCGAATTTTCTCCTACAAAATAGGAGGCTTGTCGAATTTAACATAGGCATTTTAATGTTATTGGGCATTTAATTATATGATACATAATCATCAAATAAATTACTCTTTGATTAAAATACATAGGAAAAATTAATGTCACACATAATAATAAACCCAAAACATGTTTAATCTTAATTAGTGATTTATATTAAAAGTCCATTACATTAATGGATTATCTTATATCATATTTAAGACTTAAATCATTAAACCTGAATTATTAATGATTAATCAAATTAATCACTATAATTCAATTGGCAAAAGAGAGAATATTTGAGATCTGATCCAACTCGCTTTAGTGTGTGACCCAATAGACTCACTCAAAAATGGTAATGAACCTTTGTCCCAAAACGTATGCTCAAAGTCCATAAGCGGTATCTAATAATACATTATGGCAATCCAAAATCGAGTGGATGTCGGATATCCTATTTTACCTTTCACATATTGATATTTCGTCCTTTTGTCTCACAATATCTAGATTATGCATAAGACATGATCATATGTCAACCTTATATGCTTAATACATTTCTTGATCCTAAGTAGATTGATCTAACAAATGACATTGATAAACCCTTTTATCAATTCATTTGAGTATGCATACATTCCATCAATCATACTCATCAAGTGACCTAAAGATATCACTCTTCATAAGAGGAACAAATTCATCACTCCCATTGTCACTTCTCTACATGATTCATATCTAATCATAGCCTTTATAATTACCATGTTACGAATAACGTTTGACTAAGTTAAAATATATGATTCATCATGTAGGAGTCGATAGTGAGTTTCAGTCAGAGGATTCAAAATCAACACAGCATGAAAGCTACTTGTGACATTAATCTATAAAGTGTTTTCATAGCGAATCAATCCAATACGTATTCTCTAACATATATCTATACTCTAAGTGATGTCTTCATATTTATAATCAGCAAAACGTGATTATCCACTTAGCAACACACTAATTTTAATTCATTATCATTCTCATGATAATAATCGATTAAGGACATTTAGAATAATATTCTTTTAACCTTAGAATTTTACTATCAAGTTACGTACTTGATAACATAAGAAAGAATAAACTATTCATAGATATTTTATCAACATAAAATATATTATAATATTTTAAAAATATAAAATAAAATATCACTTTATTAAATAATAAATTAAATAACAACGTACATACACAATTGGATTAGAGCATTAAAACTAACAAGCAACCGTCGGCATCATGTCTCACTTTCATAAAATAAACTCCTTTTGACCAATAAAAGTGTTGGTTTTCACAATAACCGTCCATCACTCTGTTATGTGGCCAAGTGCATGCCGTAATCATTGGCCCCATGCATGGTTAGTTCCAAAGTTGTATTTGTACTAAACCAATTGCGTTTGACTTGTTTAATTAGTGGCATCATGTGCCACTTGGCATCTTCTTGACAATAAATTTTGTTTGTATAAAACTCTTCTTTTGGCCTCCGGGATGTGTCTTGGGACACAACTGGTGTTCTCGAGTTTCGGCCATAGTTTTGTTGACAAACAGTAAGATATATTTTTTAATTTTTTTATCAGGAAAATATATTTTATTTAATTACTACTGAATGTAAAGTAACATGAATATTCTTTCCAACAAACATGTGATTACTTTTGCAATATGCGTCTCACATTGTAGCATCAAATGAGTCTCTCTTTCAGTTACTTTACTAATAATAAGGTATGGTTTGGTATGGGTGAAGTTGCACTCAACTTCCTGGAAAGTAGTAAAATTTATTATGTTTGATATGTTAGAAAATAAAGAGATAAAGAACAGGATTCAAATGAAGTTGTGCCATGGATGAGCCATTTCCTTGAAAGCGAATTTCGGCACGACGGAGGTGCAATCGACAACGCCGTTCCCCAAGGTTAACACAACTAGCCTCCGACACGTGCATTCGTGGCAAAAACTTGGAACAACAAACTACAATTGCCCAGAATGAAAAATGATGAAGAGTTATTATGGTTTTTCAGGTGTCTATGCTCATCTTGGAACCTCTCCATATATATAGAACCTTGAAACCTTGATTTTTGGAATCCAAATGATAACAGAAAATCAAGTTGTTGGTGGGCTGTTTTCTAAACGTAGCGAGGATTTTAAGGGAAGAAGGATTTTAAGGAAAGGACCAAGTCAAAAAAGGTTTTTTTAAGCAAGTATAGAGGATACTATAAACCAGCAGCTATTCTTCTAACAATTGGCCGCAAAATGGTTTACTGGTAGAAGAAAACAAATAATCTGGGCAAAGGAAAGGTCATATACTTAAGCATCAATGTCTTTTGATTGAATTGACACATAGTGAAATGAGGCAACACTTAGTTAGTGAAGTGAATTGCTCTTGAACTTCAAGAACTCAAGATGAGACCCTCACAACACATATCATACCCTTAATGCTTATTGTTCCGCAATACTACACTAATATTTGAATGGCCATGTGTATACCTTGGGTTCTCATGGGTGCTCTAGAACCCAAGTCTTTCATGGAAGGAGGCCATACCTGCACACCCATGTAGGTGGTTTCATCAAGTCTAATTATTTTAGACCACCAAATGAAGGGCTATGAAACCATTAAAGACCTTTTTGGTTTAACCTCCACATGGTGGTGTTCATCAAGTCCAAACAAAAAAGACCACCAATGGCTATGAATCCACAACAAATAGACATAATGATAATCCATCAAGTCCAATCAAAATAGGACCACCTAACATTAGGCTATGGAATCATCAAATTCAACAAAAGTATATTATTGATAAAAAATTATTGGTCAAACCTTTCATCTTTTTTTATGGGTTTAAGCCCATTCCTCTAGAAGACTCAAGAACAACTTTTCTTGTCAATCCTTTTGTAAAACGATGTGCCAAATTCTTTTCAGATCTAACATACTCCACATAAATCATTCTATTCTTTAAGAGTTGTTTGACCGTACCATGTCTAATACGGATATGTCTTCGTTTGCCATTATACACACTATTTTTTGCTATCCCAATTGCATCTTGTGAGACAGTGTAGGGAAACAGGTACTGAAGATCTTCCCCACAATGGCATATTTGCCAACAAGGTCCTCAGCCATTTAGCCTCTTGACCTGCCAACTAAAGAGCAATGAACTCAGATTCCATGGTGGAGCGTGCTATGCACGTTTGTTTTGATGATTTCCATGATATAGAACCTCCACCCGATGTAAAAACATAGCCACTTGTATAGCTAACTTCATTGTTATCAGTTATCCCATTGCATCACAAAAACCTTCTAATACTGCAAGAAATTTGCTAAAATGTAAACACCAGTTTGTAGTACCTTTGAGATATGAAATTAATCTATACAGTGCATTCCAATGCATGTCATTTGGATTATGAGTGTAACGACTCAATCTACTGACTGCATAGACTATGTCAGGCCTAGTGTAATTCTTGAGCAACATAACACTCCCTATGATTTTAGCATACTCGACTTGTGAAGCACTAGGACCATTATTCTTCTTAAGAGACATGCTTTAATCATATGGTGTTCTCACAGGCACAACATCAGAACAGTTAAAATGTTCTAATATTTTCTCAATATAATGAGATTGACACAAGGAATAGCCATTTTCAGGTTTTCTTATTTTTATACCAAAGAATCACATCAGCTTCTCCTAAATCTCTTATGTCAAATTGAGAAGATAAAAACATCTTAGTTTCATTAACCATATTCACATTTGCACCAAAATTATCATTTCATCGACATATAGGCATATAACTACACAATCTGATCAAAACATTTTTGAATAAACACAAGAATCAAAGCCATTCACAATATAGCCATTACTTGTTAAAGTTTGATCAAATTTTTGGTACCATTGTTTAGGAGGTTGTTTTAGAACATAAAGAAACCTTTTGAACTTGCACACCTTGTTCTCCTATCCAGAACATACAAAACCCTCAGGTTGTTCTATATATATTTCTTCTTCTAAATTTCCATTAAGAAAAGTTGTTTTGACATCCATTTAGTGCACCAAAAGATCATAGATAGCCGCAAGCGCAACTAGAGTTCTAATGGTAGCAGTTTTAGTTACAGGAGAGTAAGTGTCAAAATAGTCAATGTCTTTCTTTTTTGTGCAACCTACAACTACCAATCCAGCCTTAAATTTTTCTATAGATCCATCAGGTCTCATTTTCTTTCTAAAAATTCATTTGCATTTAATGAGTTTACATCCTTTAGGAAAATCAACTAACTCCCATGTATGGTTTGTCATCAAAGAATCAAGTTCACTTTTAATGGCTTCTTTCCAAAAACTTGCATCTATGGATACCATTGCCTTTTCATATGTTTTTGGATCTTCCTCTATTAAAAATAACTTCATCTAATCTATCACAATCAAAATTTTCAATTAAAAAGGAAGTAACAAAATCTAGTCCAAAAGTATTTTCCATCCTACGTCTCTTACTCCTTTTAGGTTTTGTTTCATGCTCATTAAGAGTAGAAGACAAAGACATGGGACAACAGTTATATTAGAAGGACCAACAATATTACTATAATCCCTTTTTAAAGGAAACATGTGTTCAAAAAATTCTGCATCTCTAGATTAACAAATAGAATTGTCACCTAAAGACATGAATCTATACGCTGCACTTGTTTAAGCATAGCCAATAAAAACACAATCAAAAGTCTTAGGTCCAATATTAGTTTTCCTAAATTCTGGGAAGCCAACTTTAGCTAAACACCCCTATACTTTCAAATAGTTAAGATTAGGAGCAAAACCTTTCCACAATCCGTAAGGAGTTTTATCTAACTTTTGTGAGGAACCTTATTAAGACTGTAGCATGCAGACAAAATAGCTTTCCCCCACATATTATCAGACAAGCTAGAACTCAACAATATGTCATTCATCATTTCTTTTAACGTCCTATTTTTCTTTTCAGCTATGTCATTTTGCTGTGGAGCATGAGGGACAATAGTTTCATGTATTATGCCATTTATTTCACAAAATTATTTAAGAAATTTGGTACTATATTCTCCACCCCTATCAGTTCTAAGCGTTTTTTATTTTCTTGTCTAAATGATTTTCCACCTCTGCTTTATACTTTAAAAACATTTCTACAGCCTCATTTTTTGATTTTAACAAGTACACCTTAGTATACCTTGAAAAGTCATCAACAAAGGTAATATAATACTTTTTACCACCCTTATTATTTGTGTTCTTAAAGTCAGCCAAATCTGAATGTATTAATTCAAGCAACTTAGTACTTCTTGTTGTGGCAGGTCTAAAAGGTTTTTAGCATATTTTGCTTCTACACAAACAGAGCATTTGGAAAAATTTTCATCAATTGAAACATTAATTAGATGCATATTTCTGAGTCTTTTAATAGAAGCAATATTAACATGTCCTAACCTACAATGCCACAAATTAACAAATTCAGTAATATAAGCAAAAGCAACAGAAGAGCTTGTATTAGGAGCAGCAAAAATAGTTTTCAGAACAAACAATCCATCAGCTAAGTACCCTTTCCCCACAAAATCCCCATTTTTGGTGATTATCACCTTATCAGCCTAAAAAACAAATTTCAATCTAGCCTTATACAACAAACTACTAGAGACTAAATTCCTACACAGAGAAGGCACACACAAGACATTATTCAAAGCTAAAGTTTTTCCAGAGATGAGTTTATGGAAAACCTTCCATTTTCTTAGCACTCCAACAGTTGTGGTGTTTCCCATGTAGACACATTCACCATCTACAGCGTCTTCAAGATAGTGGAACAACTCCTTGTTGGCACATAAGTGTTTTGAAGCTCCAGTATCAAACACCCAATCTATTTTGTTTTCCACCAGGTTTGCTTCTACAACCACACGATGATTTCTTCTTTTTCAGCAAGATTAGCCTGTGGTGTAGCTTGATTCGCAGGTTTCCGTACTGGACTTGTTGATTTTTCCTTTGATAGCATTGATATGTCTTATGGCCTGGTTTGCCATAGACATAGCAGGCTACCTTTTCTAATGGATTTTTCCATCACCCTTCTTGATTCAGTTTTCCTTTTCCTGATGCCCATCTTTCTAAAATTTCTTTCCCTTTCCTTTAAACTTGTCCTTAGAAGCACCAACGATTCAACAAGGTTAGCTTTAACAGAAATGGAGAAGATATAATTTTGCTTATCTTTCAGTCAGTTGGCCTCCTCAGTACTCATGTGACTGATGAGTTCTTGCAAAGTCAGATCTTTCTTCTTGTGTTTCAACTGATTACTATAATCACTCCATGAGGGTGGGAATTTCTCCAGCAACACATTTGCTTGCAGCATCTCGCACATTTTCATGGCTTCGCACAACACATCAGCCGTTAAATTCTCGTACTCGTGAACTTTGTCCATCACATGCTTGTCATCAACCATCTGAAATTGCAACCATTTTCCTACTACATATTTTTTTCCTTCCCTCATCATCACCCCTATATCAGTTTTCTAAAGTGTCTCAAATGACCTTAGCTTGTTGTTGATTTACAAATAATCGAACAATGAGTTCTTCATGTGATTCAGCAAGTGACCTCTCATTGTTTTGCTGTCTTTATCAAATCTCTTCTTAAATTCATCATCTACTTGTTTGGATTTTTAACAATGGATGTGGTGAGAGGACTCGTTAGAGGTTGAGCGATTTTTGGTTCATCAGATGGAACATGCAAATACAATACATAATCAACTTCCAGTTGTTCAAAGAGAATCAGAAGTTCTTGTGACCATCGCCTATAGTTTGTTTCATTAAGGGGTTCAAGTTTGGAGAGATGAGGAAGGGCTCTGTTCAAAGAAAATGCCATAGATCTAAATTCGCTTTAAAATTGTTGGAAAATAAAGAGATAAAAGAACATGAGATATTCAAATGAAGCTGTGTCGTGGATGAGCCAATGCCTTGAAAGCGAATTTCAGCACGACCGAGGTGCAATCGACAATGCCGTTTACTCCCTAAGGTTAACACATTTAGCCTCTGACATATGCACTCCTGGCAAAAGCTTAGAACAGTAAACTACAATTACCCATAATGAAAAAAGGATGAACAGAAGAGATGATTATGGTTTTTCAGGTGTCTATGTTCATTTTGGAACCTCTCCACTTTTTTCTGATGTCTATGTTCATCTTGGAACCTCTCCATATATAGATCCTTGAAACTAGGGGTGCACACAATTCGATTTTGTGGACAAACCATCAACTGAACCAAATAGTTCGGTTTTATTCTCCAATCATCTATAGTCAAGCCACTGGTTTCAACTTTTGATCCGTTTCAGTTCGGTCGATTTAAAATATAAATAAGATTAGAGTTGATAAATGGCTTGGTTGGTTTGTTTTAAGTTCAATTTGGTCGTTTTTGTATAAATTTTGAACAGATATATAAATGAAAACCAACATAGTGGTATAAAAAATGTTATATTCGGTTTGGTTTTCGAATAAATAAAATCGTAACCGAACCGAAGCTTTCATTTTTTGCAATTCCCCATTTACATCCACCTTATTAGCTTCGGTTTCATTACCGGTTGAGTTTAAAATGGTTTGGTTTGGTTGGTTTTTTGTTCACCTCTACCTGAAACCTTGATTTTTGGAATCCAAATCATAACAGAAAGTCAAGTTGTTGGTGGGCTGTTTTCTAAACATGGAGAGGATTTTAAAGAAAGGACCAAATCAAAAGAGGGTTTTTAAAAAAAGTATAGAAGGTGCTATAAACCAGCGGGTATTCTTCTAACATGATATACATTTTTGTAAAAATCTTCTCGGAAAGAAATTGATGCTATTTTCTGAGAACACAGAAACTAACTTACCTAAAGAACTAGCTAAGTTGCACTTCTTGAGTGATTTAATGCCCGTTTCATTTAATTATCCTTTTTTAAAAAAAGAAATAGAATATTATTTATGACAACATTCTCTTTTAAATATTTATTTCCTAGTAAGAAATTTCCATGCCAAACAAAGATTTCCTTATACTTCCTGAAAAGAAACTTACTAAAAAATCAACTTATTAAGAAATACACTTATCAAGAATTTGGCATTTCCATACTGTCACGACCATGACCAAAACCGTATAAACACGAGCATGCATTGCATACAATATGCATTGATCTGACATTGCATTAGAGAATATTTTAGAAAAGGTTACGAGAATAATAAAGGGGTTATTTGTAAGAGAATCAGGGTTCAAAAGTAAAGTTATTGGGAAAGAGGGTTGAATAGGCGGTTTCTTAAATACTAATTAGGATAGTTGTATAAATAAGTTTAAGTTGATGGCTATGCAAAATTTGAAGTTTTTGGGAGTGCTAGGTGTCAACAACATAAGGAAACATATGTTAGGAAGAAGAAATATGGTGGTTTCTAATTGGACCACCTAAGCACGTCGCCACATCGATGCTCAGGTCATATAGTTGAGAGAAAAGGGAGAGAAAAGAGAAGAAGAAACGTTTGGAAACTTAAAATTCAAGGATTTTGCATCTACTGTATCATAGGAGTAAAGTAAGTGATTCTTTTCATTCTTATATGTTTTATATTCCTTTAGAACATCTATTTACAGGTTCAATGTCCAATAAATAGATTGGAGCACGAATTAGGCATAAATATGTATGAACTGAAATATGAGTATGTTTGTATTTAGATTTTAGGCTCTATCACAATGTTATTTTGAGGCATTTAGAGACGGATATAATCAAAGTGTAAAACATGAAAGTTGTTTATTTATGTGTCTAGTATATTTTTGTAAAATTTCAGAAGCTATGTATGTATATAACGGACAATAACTATGAATTAGTGTAAACAGGTATAATCTAGCTAAAGTAGAAGTTGGATATTATGCGTAAACCTCATTTGAGTGATGTAGAGTCTGATTTTTGGTATAAGTAGTCCCTCATATGTTTTTGATATGTGGTTAAAATTTAAGAATGGTATGAGTTCGTTTGGTTGTCGATGGGAGAGGATAACGCAAACTGGTCAGAATGTGTAAATAGGCTAAATTTGCATTCTATAAACTGCAATTGTATAATTGAAGCCTATAAGAGTGGTCTAAAACTTATGATAATGTCTTGAATCATACCATATATATGTATAAGTGCATATTAGAAGATTGTTAACATCAGAGCATGCATGATTTAAGTATTGCATCCATATAATCGTGCATATACATTCTGTATTGAAAGACAAATATGTGAATAAGTGTGATAGGTGAGAAAGGCTACGAAGAGGCTCCAGAGGCGAGCTAAGGGACTCTAATTTGATTTGTGTAATAAGTGTTTAGAACCCATTATGTGCCTTATGTTGAGTTCGGTTTTGATGATAATGAATGCAAAACATCCATGAAAAAGGTTCAAAGTTGTAGACTTGTTGATATTCATCAATAAGGCACCTTAATAATCATTAAAGAGCATTAAGGAATGCAAAAATGGCATTAAAGCACGTTGAGGTGGAACCAAGTGACGTAGATTGGATGGCAATCAGATACAGTGAGCATCAGGTGTTGTTTAACACACGTAGCACTCCATCAACGCACGTAGTCGAGGTTTCAAGTTGATGAGGAAAATGTTGGTCCGTAAGTAAAGTGCGTAGATGATACAAAAGAGGGATCTTTGAAGAATTGATCAACACACATTGGAGATGAACTACGCACATAGATGGAGCTTCAGATAAGGACAAATATGAGATGCTCCTCGGGATTTGAATTGGAATATTCTCTAACATGCTGATGTAGAAATCAAAGGTGCAATCTTGATTATATCTGACAACACACATTAAGGAATGAACAAGGCATATTGTTGAACATTTGGGTGAAAGTACATGTTCTAGAACTGAGAACAAAGAGTGCAAATCACTTATCAATACACACTGAAGTATCTATCAAGGCACGCTAAGCACGCTAATGAAAGGCATTATCCAACCATAAGCATTGCAGCTTTAACAAGGGGCGCTGATGATCAACAACACACTTTGATCTCTGATGATGTATCTGAAGAACGCACGCTGAAGGCTGTAACGAACGTTGATGACAGTGACGTCAATTAAAATAAAAATTTTCACTCTCTCACAACGGCTACTTCGAGACTTCTAACGGCTATATTCTTAAGAGTGACTATAAATAGACCTCTCCTACACTAGAAGAAAAGAGAAATCCAAGCTAAACTGTACTATCTTTATTTCTCTCCTTCTCTCATTTATACTCATTTGAGCTATTCACTTTCAAACACATTTGGGTTTGGGCTGAGCTTTAAATTTGTGTTTTGAGAACATATATTTGTAACAATCAAAGTATTTGATTGAGGGTAGATATATTTCCTTGTTGTGCCTTAAGAAAACAAGAGTGGTTGCTAGTGAGCCTTAGAAAACTAGTGATAACTGTTTGCTAGTTGAACCTGCAAAAACTAGTGGTTCGGTTTCTTAGTTAAGCCTGCAAAAACTAAAGGCTTGGTTTGCTTGTTTTCTCCTAAAAATAAATGGTTTGGTTTTTTCTTGCTTTGTCCCTAAAACAAGTGGTAACGATTTTCTAATTGAGCTCGCAAAAACTAGAGTAACGGTTTTCTTGTTGAGGCTGCAAAAACAATGTGTAACAGTTTGCTTATTGATCCCGTAAAAATAAGTTGTTGTAAGCGTTTTCCCTCCACCCGAAAGTGAGGAAGATAGTGGATTGAAATTCTCAAATGGATCTAGAGAAGTGGACGTAGGTCAAGAAGGACCGAACCACTATAAATCGGATTTGTTCTCTCTTTCTTTACTCTCTCTCTTACTTGTTTTGCATTTGCATTTGCATTTGATTTATATTGTTTTGTGTGGATTGGATCTTTGGTTTTAGGTTACTTCTACATTTAACTTTAATTTTAATTTATAAGAACTTTGTTATTAGTTTTAGTTTGCAAAATATTTTCAAGAAAGTTTTTAACTTGCTAAAAATCCAATTCACCCCCCTCTTGGATTTCCATTCCATATTGGAATTTCACAGTGTATGTTTGATTAAAGGTGCAACGTACGTCATGATGAAAGATAAAAGTCAGATTTGAAGATCAGAGAATAAATGTTTGTACTCCATGTGGATTGAGACAAAATTGAAGTACAATGGTAAGCTAAAGCATTGCAACATACGTCATACTCAACAAATAACGTACATCATGGCTGGGACAATGTACGTTAGGTTAGATACAACGTTCGACATAAATTTCATATGGGAAACATGAGCTACTGGGTTGATTATATTCCAAAACAATGTATTTTTTGATAAGTCAACAAACATCATCTGGGTAACTGGCTATGATTGATGTACGTCATGATAATGGCAACGTAATTCATCCAGGAATGATCTATGACAGCGTACGTCTTGCATATTGCACCATACATTATGAAAGTCTGACAATGCATTGAATGCAACCTATGCGAACTACAACTGCTATAAGTCGTCTCACAACATTCCAAAAATGAGGGAGAAATATAAATACATCCTTGGAAGGTCTGAGACAACAACAAAACACTTTGGGCATTCATTTCTACCAAGAATCAAAGCTCGCATTCTCTCTCTCTTATTAATACAAGGCTATTGTTCATTAATTGCTTTTATTAATACTTGTATCATTGGTTTATTTATTGTTAGGGAGTGCTTGAAAAACATTTTCTAAGAGTGTTTATGAGTGGGATCAAAGTATAGATCCTTAGGTTGGTTTATTTTTTAACTGGAATCAAGAAAGTTGTAAAAGTTTTCACTTAGCTTGAAAGTGAAATTGTAATTTCTGTTAAGAAAGTGGAAATCTTAAGTGGTGATTCTTAGATAGTGGATGTAGGCAAAGATTAATGCTAGAATTCCAACAATAACCCACCTTCTTTTTGCCGATGATGCATTTGTCTTTGTTGGAGTAGATGAAGTTAAGATTGACGCATGGATAGAGATATTTAGGCAATTTGAAGCAGTCTCAAGTTTGCGGATCAATTTTGAGAAATCCAGTGCCATTTTTCTCCCCATGTGCATCTCATGAGCACAAACAAATGATCTTGGAAAAAGCTTGGATGCAGTGAGCAAAGCAGTTGCGACTTGTACCTTGGACTTCTATAGTCGTGGGGAAAATCAAAAGTGCAAATGCTCAGTTTCATAGTTGAAAAAGTCAAATCTAGGGCGCATAGGTGGAAAAAGAGATTTTGTCACAAGCAAGGAAGGAAGTAATCATCAAATTAGTCTTATAAGCCCTTCCAACTTACTCTATGAGCATATTTAGGCTGCCAAAAGAGAGAATCAAAAAACTAGAAGAGGTCATTAGGAAGTTCTGATGGGGAACAAGTTTGGACAAGAGGGATTTTCATTGGGTGGCACAAAATGACGAAAACGAAAGCTAATGGGGGCTGGGGTTAAAAGAAATGAAGATATTCAACCATGCTTTATTAGAAAAAATTGGCATGGAGAATCCTGAAAGAACCTAAAGCTTTATGAGTAAGGCTGTTGATGGGGAAGTTTTTTTAGGATGGGAGCTTTATTTCCTACAAGTCAAAAAAAGGAACTTGTCTTGGGTATGGCAAAGTTTAATGTGGGGGAGGGACGCTCTTAAGCTGGGTTTGAGGTGGAATATAGTGATAGGACAAGTACACCAATCTGGAATTCAGCCTAGGTTCTAACATTATGGGGATCCAAAGTATTTTTGCCATAGCAAGAAGGAAATGGGTGTATTTGGGTGGCAGATTTGATGTGTGTTGATGAGCCTTGCTGGACACACAGGATACTAAATGACCTTTTTACAGGGGGAGAAGTGGAAGAGATAGAGAAAATCCCAATAGCTAGAAGGAAACGAGATGATCTGATTTGTCATTATGACAAGTGAGGATTTGTTTTCTGTGAGATCTTGCTACCACCTACTAAAGGACATAATTGAACATGCAAGGTAGAGGACATCGAACCAGATTTATGGCAGGATGTCTGGAAACTTCAAGTTACCCTAAACTATGACACTTTCTGTGGAGGATGCTTCCGGATGCGATGGCCACCAAGCAGAATTTGTTCAAAAGAGGCCTGAAACAAGATAAGACCTGCCCAAGATGTCTAACAGGGGAAGAATCGATCAAACACCTCCTTTTTGTACACTCTCACACTAGACCGGTGAGGTTAGGATGTCTACTGACCATTACTCCAAACCCAAAAGGATTTGCTTCTTTCAAGGAATGGTGGAATTTTCTAAGGACAGCTAGTGCCGCATTGGGGAATTTTGTTATGGAGCAATGCTTTGTTGCGTGTTGGCACCTGTGGAAAGCAAGGAATAAAAAGGTGTTTAATGGAATTAACCCGGATCCCAAGAAAACCCTAAAAAGGATCGAGACGAGCGTTCAGGAATTTTCAATCACATTATGGGCAGAACATGAACAGCAATAGACAAGTGAGGAAGTCTGTGAGTCTACCTGGGCTAAACCACCCATACAGTCCATTAAAATAAACTGCGATGCGGCCTTTAATGCACAAACATGAATTGTAGGAATTCTAGCAGTTGCGAAAGATCATTCGGCAAGTTCCTTGATGGCACTGGAGCCAAAAAATGGACAAGCATTGCACTAGCAGCGAAAGTAGAGGCGATCAAGTTACGTCTGAGTTTGGCATTACAACACAAATGGAAGTGAGTAATCATGGAAACTGACAACAAATTGGTGTTGCAGGATCTTTGTAGAAGGGAAAGTGGTGGATATTGGGAAATTTTGAGTGTGGTTAATGAAATTTGTGACTTGCAATGTAATTTTGATATCTGCGATTTGCACTGGATTCCTAGACAAGCCAATCAAGTGGCTGATTTCTTGGCAAAATTGTTCTTGAAAACTAATATTATTCATAACTGCTTTCTAAGGCCACCTGAACCTATATATTCATGGCTCCTAGAGGAGGCCTTCTAATGCAATGAATTACTTAAAAAAAAAAAAGAATGGTTGAATGTATGATTTCATAATTGCTTAGAAAATT
Organism: Flueggea neowawraea; assembly: GCA_948243855.1. Lineage (NCBI taxonomy): Eukaryota > Viridiplantae > Streptophyta > Magnoliopsida > Malpighiales > Phyllanthaceae > Flueggea > Flueggea neowawraea. Next base: position 5,169 of record CAODLS010089082.1, on the reverse strand, counting down.
ATAGGGGATCGCTATCTGGGTATTGCTTCTATCATTGACGGGTTGTTTAACCTTTTTGTTATTATTCCCTTGTTTTGTGCAATCCATTTTAGTTAGTGCTTATTGAATTGTTTCCAATCAGTCCATATTATAGGTTAAATAATAGGAAAAAAGTGATTATTAGCACTTTTAGAGTAATATTCCAATAAAAAGAAAGAGGAGATAAGATAAGTGATTATTAGGCCAGTTAAGGAAAATTTAAAAAAAATGTGCAAAACCACCTCGTGCTTTAGATTTTGAAAGTTTCCACTTGGTCATTTGTAAAAAAAAAAAACATATATGGATGTATACGAAGAAGTAAATCTGCAAATGGAAGAGGAAACTACAGAGTCTGCAAATCATGCTTAACTAGTCAGGAGACACATGGCACTTTGTTTTGTCTCGTCACAAGTATTTAAGGCTACTGTCTATTTACTAATGTATGTAAAATATAGCTATTTTCATTAACAAAGTCCAAAAGCCAATAAGCAACAACTAAAAGAATGTTTGGTGAAGAAACCCTAGCATGGACACATTGCACTGAGGAATGTAACGTCGTGCCGGCTCACCTCCTGAAAGCGACCCTCCGGATATCTAAGATGATCGTGATCCCAAAAAGGCCAAACCTTCGGAGGCGGTGCCCACAGAGATGAAACTCGATGAATAGGTAAGGAAACAAACAGCTGTTATCTCATTTAAGGACAAGCTGATGGGTAATATGGTGGAAGAAAAGGACTTGGACCTGTCTAATTAGATTGAGATTGATCTTAATGAAGAGGATGTTATGATTGAAACGAATGGATCCTTCCTGACAATTCATTTCTCAGACAAGGTTCACAACTCATTGAATGCATCCTTCAAAACAGATGGTTGTGGTTCGGTTGCTAGCAAGCGAACTTGGCTACAAGGGTCTTCATGTGGCTACAACTAGTTTGTGGAAACGGAAGGGAAAGTATGACATTATAGATTTAGAGAGCCATTATTTCTTGGTTAAACTTTCGAAAGTGTCGGATTACATTATAGCATTGTTAGAAGGCCCTTGGATGACTAGAGGCACTTACTTACTTGTACAACCCTGGTCTCCGTCCTTTACGACTAAGTCAGTGAAAATATTAGCATTTGCGGCATGAGTCAGATTTCCTGGACTCCCATTCCAATACTACAATAAGAATGTGATCAGGGCTATAGGCAATCTGTTAGGAAATGCTATGTGAATTGATTACAATATGGAGACAGGTGGTAGAGAGAAATTTTCCAAGATGGCAATTGAATTGGACCTATCTAAACCGATTGTATTGATTATTCTAATCGATGATATTGCATAGAGGGTTGGATATGAAGGTATTCCTTAAATATGTTACAGGTGTGGATTTTCAGGACACCTAAAGGAAAAATGCCCAGTCGATAGTCATAAGCAAGTAGTTGAACATGAGAAAAATAAGTCAAGTGTTGATATGGTTGTTGATAACTGAACAGGAAACGGTGGGTCTCATGTTTGAAACGACGTCAATCAGCGGCGGAGAATGTCAATGTTGCTATTGGGGGATTGGGTTCTTACACCTCAAAGATCGTGTTGTAGCTCTAAGAAATTAGCCGTAGATTCTGGAGTGCAGAACAATGGCCATAAAGCTTTACAAGGAAAGAAAAAAGCGATTGGAAAGGGTTAAAGGTTTGAAATCCTTGAAAACATAGAAATGTGGTATTACAGGAAACTAATCTAGGAAATTCCTTGATCCAAGGAAATGCAAATGAAAATGGTTATGCTTCTGGAAAGGAGAATATTGCTCATGATAAGGACAAAAAAAGAAGGGAGACCAGGCCGGACCAACCAGCAGACGACCTTAGCTGAACCAGAGACAACCCAATCCATTCAGCTAAGCCCATTTAGTAACACACCGCCATGTCCACATATGGAGACCACCCAAGTTGGTGACCAAGTTCCCCATTTGGACAACAACAGAAACTCCCTCTTGACACCTTCTACCACCAGATCACCGAATGTTTCCATCTCCTCCACTAAGAGTCAAAAGGACAAGTTCAGTGCTAATTCATTTTCTATGGAACCCGAAGAACCCATCAAACAAAACACTATGCTAGACTCATCAAATAACATTTTATTTGCTTTTCCAACTGAATCATAGCCGATTAATAGGAATCTCTAATTGAAGCCACGCCGATTGCTTCTCCTTCAAGGTTAAGAAAGGGACCAAGAACAAATTAGGCAACCCTAAAATGATTAAGTTGCTTGAGGGACAGTTGGACAATGAATTTTCTAAAATTGTGATGAATGATAATTCTGAGATTTTTCCTAAAGATATCCAAGTAATGGTTATCTGAGCTTGCTCACCTAGGTTTTAATGTGCATTTATTTTGTCCTTGTGGCTAAAGTCTTTATCAGGAACTTCCGTTGGGCAGGAAGCGATGAATTTTGTAGGTTTTTTTACAGTATAATTCTTCGGTGATGGCTGTTCTTGAACCTAGAGTGAGCAGAGAGAGGGCGGACAACGTTATTAAAAGCCTGGGTTTTGAGTTCTCACATCGTACTGAAGCAAATTGATTCAAATGAGGCATCTGGGTTCTGTGGGAGAGGAGTGTCAATGTTCAAATAGTGAATAATTCAGTTCAGTTTGTCCATTTGCAAGTTTATGTCAATTAAAAGTACTTGCCTTCATGTTACTTGTGTTTACGCCAGTCCAAACACCAAGTCCGTAAAAATTTATGGGGTAAACTACTTAATCTGAGGAGCTTTGTGGGTTTGAATCCATGGTGTTTGGGCGGTGACTTTAATCCGTGGCTATCTCTGGAAGACAGACAATGGGGAGCTCATTCTGGGAGTAATCCCTATAACCTCTTCAGGAATCAGCTGTTTGAAAGCAATATGATAGATTTGGGTTTTCAAGGTTTGAAGTTCACATGGGCAAGATGGAGTCTTATAGAGTGCTTGATAGGTTTTTTGGGAACCAGAGATTTCTGGAATGTTTCCTGTATGCAACGGTCTTTCATCTGCCTAAAACTCATTTTGAAAATCGCCCAGTTATATTGAGGATCGATTTGCCTAACCAGGTGCACGTTCAACATCCCTTTAGATTTCTCAATGCTTGGGTTACTAACCCCTCTTTTAACTCTCTAGTAGATCAAAGTTGGGGAGAGGGAAAGGAACTCCTGCATTCCATAAAGGACTTTTCAGAAGCAGTAAAGCTTTGGAACACCAATACTTTCGGACATATTGATAAGCGGAAAAGATTATTAGAAAACTGTACTGAAGGCACTGAGAAGGCTATGGAGTCCCGTTTTTTCAGAGAAGCTAGGTGCATTGTTCCTGGAATTGCAAAGTGAGTAAGAAAAAGTCTTGATACAAGAGGAACTGTTCTGGCAACAAAATGCTGGATGTGACTGGGTTAGACTGGGACACCATAACACTAAATTTTTCCATGCCAAGACAAAAGCTAGAGTCAAGCAAAACAAAATTGACGTATTAAAATTAGATTGAAAAAATTGGTGCTGTGAGGAGGAAACGTTGAAGCAGGGAGCAATAGCGTACTTTGAGGACCTATTCACTAAAAAGGATAATAATCTCATAGACTTTGAGTACAAGGCCTGCTTTCCACATCTCCAAAATGAAGATATAAAACGTACAGGGGAAGCCATAAATCCTGAGGAGGTTAAACAAGTGGTTTTTGAGGTAAGCCCTTCTAAAGTGGCAAGTTATGATGGGCTTAATGCTTATTTTGTCCTGAATCAATGGGCAAGAATTGGTAATTACGTTGTTTCTTTTGTTCAAGAAGGGTTTCGCTCAGGGGCTTTACCAACTGAGGTTAACATAACCTTTTTTGTTCTGATTCTAAAGGTGGAACATCCAGAATCCCTTAACCAGATGAGACCGATTAGTCTTTGCTCTACCCTCTATAAAACTGTTACTAAAGTGTTGGCTAATAGATTGAAAATAATTTTATCGGAGTTGATTGGCCAAGGCCAAACCAGCTTTGTCCCTAGTAGAAATATAACTGAAAAAATTATTTTGGTGCAGGAAATAGTTCATTCTATGCGAAGAAACAGAGGGGGATAGTACATGGCGCTCAAAATTGATCTTCCAAAAGCATATGATAGACTGAGATGGGAGTTTATTGAAGATACCTTGAAGGAAGCTCAGATGCTAAAGAATGTGATTAAATTGATAATGTTTTGTGTCTCATCTGTGTCTATGCAGGTGCTTTGGATTGGTAACCAAACCGCAAAATTTTGGTCTTCAACAGGGATAAGACAAGGCGGCCTATTTCACCTTATCTGTTTGTGCTATGTGTTGATAGGCTATCCCACACCATTAATAGACGGAGGGAGCTAGGAAAATGGAAGCCTCTATATGCTTATAGGGGTGATTCCCCACTTAGTTACCTTTTCTTTGCTGATGATCTTTTTATGTTTTGTAGAGCAGATAGGGGGCAAGGCATTTTGGTCAATGAACTCTTGGTGGAGTTTTGTGGTGCATCTGGCAAAGCTGTAAGCAAAGACAAATCGATTATGTATGTATCGAGGGGTGTAACACCGGGAGAATCATGGTGTCTTAGTAGTCTAGTTGGTTTTGGACTGGCAAATGATTTGGCGTGGTATCTGTTAGTGTAACCCTAGCACCAAGCACATTGTTTACCCCTTTATATTTGATATATATAGTATGAGGCATTTTTCATCCTGTTTCTTATTTCTGTGCATATTTAATTGGATGAATTATCCGTGAATAGTGGTTCTGATTGAGTTATCAAATATGATTTGGATAGTAAAACCTTAATCCGTAAAAGAATGTTATTCTAAATATCTCTAGTCAATCATTGTCATGGGAATGACAATGAATGAAGACTAGTATGTAGCCTTTGAGATGATCATGTTTTGCAGATCATAGGATATGAGATATCAATCAGAATACATAGATACTTGTTAGAGAACAGTGTATTTGGATTGATCAATTCATGAGAATACTACATGGTAGTATGTCATAAGTATTTCTCGTGCAGAATGGATTCTTAGGTGATTTGTCGTATACTTTGACATACGCCTAACGTGACCGTAACTGGTTGACTAGTATGGGTATGGTTGGGTATGCCACGAGTCACGCTTTGAAACATAAGTGAAGTGAAGGAATTTCCACTCTCGTAAAGA
>CAODLS010088839.1:0-11179 GCA_948243855.1 Flueggea neowawraea | reverse complement strand
ACACTATGTTTATAGTCCCTTATCCGTGATATAAGTTTTTGACTCTGATATTTATGGAATATGTTTTGATAAGATATGATTTTGAAGATAATACTATTAGTATTATGATGCCTACAAGGCAAAGATTGATTATGAGGTTTTGAGAAAAAACTACAAAGGGTTTTGTTTTAAAAGCTCCGATAAGATAAAATAGTTTTTGAAAGGTTTTGATTTGGTCTTGAAAGCATGACAACTTTAATAAGGTTTGAAAAGGTTCTTTAAAGATTCTGGTTTAGTTCCAGAAGGATTTCGTGCATGCTGTTTGCTTTGGTTGCAAACGATTTCGAAATGTTTTCGTGTAAACCATACTATGTATATAGTGTATACGTATGTATACCTGTCGTATACCGCATGTGTTAGTTTTCAAATGGTTTTCAAACCAGTCTTTGTGAGGCACATATAAGGCGATCTGGAGTATTGTCCCTCACTCATAGGGTTTGACCCTTTTTCTTTGTTTGTTTTGTCTTTGTTATTATCATCTTGCAGGTGACGCTTGTGGATTATGTTCATTGGCTTTTGATACTCAATGAGAGATTCTAATGTTGCGGTCAGTGCTCTTTTGACCGGACCCATTTGTATGATTTGTTATATGCTCCACACCGGGTTCCTGTGGGTTGTGTTTATGTTTCTGACCTTTCAAATGTTTTAATTTGAAATAAATTCCGCACTTAATATTATATATGTTTTGTGTTTAATAAACAAAGATTATACTTTTATTTGTTTTTCATATTTCTTTAAATATGATATTTGGATAGAAGTTTTGTACTATGGAGGCTTGTGCGGGATGGGCTGGGCTCCCATAGACTATTCACCTCGTACGCCGGTCATGGTCCCGGGAAATGCGTCGTGACACAACCGTTTTCACCAAATCATCCCCTAAATAAAATAAATCACAAACCAACATAAAAACATATAAATAAAAATGCACATGAAACATTATGCAAACACTAATGAAAACATGCATAAAATGCACATTAACACTTAGCAATGTGTCACTTTGATTTCCTAATTTTTGTTTGTTTGTGTTGTTCAATTTTGTTTTCCTCCTTTTTTCGAATACTTTCTATACACTTTTGTCCATCTATTCTTTTTGTTGTTGCTTTTAATTTTACAATAAAAATCTTTGTTTTTCCATTATTTGAACAGCTTAATTCGACAATATAGGTTATTATAACTAACCTTTTTGTTATTAAATATACTTTGTTATTATTATAACTATGCATTCTATTAATTGTTATACGCCACTCAATCTTCCAAAAAAACAAACGCTTGTGGTTTCTTGATGTCTTGGTTCTTATTTCTTCGTCATTGATTTGCTATGTTTTTGCAGCATATATTGTTTACTTATTTTGTCCATTTATGTAAGTTGTGACATCTTTTTTAAATTTGCCTTTATTAATTCGTTAAATTCGTATGAGTATGCTCCACCTTATCGCAAGTGTCTTTCTTTCATGGAAACAATTTGATACAAGGGCACAAGGCCCTTGCCTACCTCGAATGGGAACACACAGAGCTTTTTGTTTGTTGTTTGTTGGAGGTTGACGAGCGATTTTGTTCGTGTTAGTTCATGATTATATTGTAATTGGCTAGCATAGTTTCTGAATTCTAGCATTGTTTTTGTTTTCCCTTCACGATTTTGTCTAAAATTGCTAATATTTAAATGATTAGTTTTTCCATACAAGTTTCAAAGGGCTACATTACTCGCGGTCACAAAAGTAAAAGAGTTTTTTCAATAGGGTTATCGCGATTGCGATGTTCGAAAATCTACTACTATTTCCTGGTATAAAACGAAAATTAGGGTTTGTAGTTTCTGATTTTTTTTTTAAGATCTTAAAACATGGGTGGTGGTGAAGGTGAAGAAATAGTGGTGAATTTCGGTAAAAAAAAAAAAGAAAGAAAAAGAGAAGAAATTCAAGTTTCTAAAAATAGAGCTAGGGAAGATTGAGGTTGTAAGTGGGACGGATCAACGAGTAGAGGGCATATTGATTCTTTTGAATTTTTCGTTATACCATATAAACGTGATTGAAGTCTAATAGGAGTTTTGAAAACTAAAAAATGTAATGAGAGGATATGCCAAGAATAATTTCTCTCTCTCTCTCTTTTAATAAACTCACAAAACTAATTCGAGCAATTTCTCTCTCTCTCTCGCTTTAATAAACCCAAATAACTAATTTTTTTTTGTTTAGTAAACTCACAATATTCGGATTTTTCTTAATCATCGGGTAAAAAGATGCCCATGGTTGACATCTATGTACTATATTATATATAGTAATTGAGACAACTCGGACAATGCATTCAGCTCTCCCCTCTAACTGCCATGTGGATGAACTCAACTTCATTTTGTACTCTTTCTTTCACATACATTTATTACACATCTATTGTATTTAGTCTTGGTACTTTGTAGCTTCATTTAAACGTTGTAATTCATATGTTAATCATTCATATAAAAGTTGTTCTTTCTTCCACATTGTAATTCATATCCTTAAAATTTGTTAATTATGTAGTCCTATATTTCTCATTACTTTGAATATATTCATCCAAATAATCATATTTTTATTAAAATTATAATTTTTCATATTGTGTTCTTTTTACCATTTTACATGGGAAAATGATCATTTAAAATTTATAATAATTGTTACAACCGCGCGAATGCACGGGTAAACGACTAGCATAAGAATATTATTGGCACACTGCCACGCTAGGTGGCCACTCAATGCCACGTGGAATGGACTTCCTTCTTCCTCCTCTGAAAACTTAAAATTATATAATTAGAAGCCTAATTATAAAATCGAAAGCACCTATTGTTTTTGGAAGTACATGAAAAATGTAGATTGAAAAGAATTTAGAAGAGGATAAAATCAAACAATGGATCTATTAGCTAGTTGCGCTTTTTGCTCATTAATCCTTCCACCTTCAAAGCTACAAAGGTAATATGTTTCTTGAAATTTTTCTTGATTTTCTTTCCTAAAATTCAACAACAGGAGCAACAAAAATTCGTCGTCACAGCGATAACTGATTAGTATGCTATTTTCATGAAGCTGTTGGAATTTTCCCATCTTATATATACAATAGCAAACTTGATATCAAGATCTCTTCTTTTTGTTACCATTTTTACCTTATGATGCTTCTATGTCCACTTTGATGAACCTCTATGTGCCCATTTTTTAGGCTTGCAGTATGAATTCGTGTCCCCAATCTCTTGGTCCGTTGCTTCAAGAAAGAATTTCTCTCCAGGTTAGGTGGGAGGGTCGGGAAGGTCTTAAGAATTGATAACACTATGTCTCATACGATGAGAAAAAGATTGCACGGATAAGTGTAGAAACTGACCTCAGTAACCTCTAAGCCCAAATTTCGCACAAGATAGAATAAGAGGGGCTTCAAACCATTCGTAGAGTTACCAGGGATGCGCTAAAAACAATTTTGTTATTGTCTGTAAAAGCGTAACAAATTGCTACGGATCTGTCATCCTAATTTTGCTAGAAATTTTGATCAATGGCACCAGGACTGGTACTACTATCCGTAAGCTTGGATTTCGATATAATATTTGAGAGGAAGCTAATGGATTCTACATGGATATCTGGATATTTTAGAACTATAATAACGTTCTTGTTCACGATACATGGTTCATTCATTTGTAAGTTCAATTTGCTTTGTTCACCAGGTAAGGCTTCAGAAACTTTTTAGAGTGCTCTCAAAAACATTTTCCCAAGTAAAGATGAGCCTTTGCCCACTATGGTAGACTTTAATTCATTTGTGCCGGTTGAGAACAAGTGTCGAGGTAGACTGGTAACTTTTGCACAGTGTCTAGTCTTTGCCAGTTCCATTGATGATTGTAAGGTGTTGGAGTTGGGAAGTCAAGGGCCTAAAATACACTTGGGAAAGAGTATTTGTTATAGAGAAACTAGGTTGGGTATTTAAAATCAGATTAAAGGCCACTCTTGGTGAAATTTAGAGTGATGTAAATGTTTGGAGAAAAAGATAAAACATTTTTTCTTCCATTCAGCGTGGCTTCTTGATCTAGCTTTTAATGATTTGGTTAATCATTCTTAGCCAACGAGCACTAATCTCTTCAGTGCCAGAAGACTCACGGATGCATTGATATCATAGCAAAAGATCCGCATAACATGGACCTAACCGATTCTTGGTAGGCCTAATAGCAAACTACAGATGAATTTGAGTCAATTCTTATGCAAGAGGAAGTTGACTGGGAAGAATGCTCTGGGATAGTTGGTTGGCTCTTAAAGATCACAGTACTGCATTTTTCCACTATGTTGTTATGGTGCAAAAAATGGGGTCAAGAATTCTGTTGGGATAACTCCCCAAATCTCACATTGGTTAGGAGTGATTTTGGAGAAATTATTTGTAACACATTGTTTAGGTGTAAGATGGACAAAGAGTCTTTCCCCTATAAATAAGCCTTGTTGGAACCCAAGTTATTAGGTACCACAAATCTTAAACTAGTTAATTAGATAAAGTGTAACTTGGACCACAACAAGTGGTATCAGTGCCAAGACTTGTTCCAGGGAGAAGAATAGAAGAAGAGGAGAAGAATAGCTACAGAGAATAAGTCGACTGCGATGAAGAAGACGAAAATTGCAAAGAGAGTTCAGTTTTCTGAAAACATTTAGATATGTGGGGATTTGGGTAGAGGGAGGATTTGTTAGGATAACTTCCTAAATCCTACATTGGTTAGGAGTGATTTTGGAGAAAGTATTTGTAACATCTTGCATTTGCCGGCTAATAATTCCGGTAATTTTTTCGTTAATTTCAAATTTAATATTGATGTTTGAGGGGTTAAAATTTTTATTAAATATTGTTTGGGTGATTAATGAAGTTTGGATGTGTTTTGGAGTTGTTATATTAAGTGAGAATTGATTAAAATTGGAAGAAGAAAAGAATTGGAAGAAAACAGAAGTATGGACGAACTACAGGTTGTTTCTGTGTTTGAGGCAAACTACACGTCATTTACGAGTGCTGTCATCCGTGCTTCTCGGATGTTGTTCACGTGTGCGCTGGGTCTGTTGTGAATAACGTAAACGACATGTCGTTTGCTCCTTCCTTTTAAAACAGACCCTATAGTTACTGTTACAGAACCCTCAAACCCAATTCCTTTCAATTTTCCTTGTCTCCAATTCGTTCCTTCTCTCTTCTTTTCATCAATCAAGGTAAATATTCAAGTTTAAATTGATTATTTCTTGTTTTTTCCCATTTATTTCCGTTTGGGTTCGTTTATTTCAAATGTTGAGGAAGAAATTTGAATTTTGAACCAATTCTGGGCCGATTTAAGCTTGTTTCTTGTTAGATTTAGGTAGATTCAAGTTGGGAAACCATGCAAATAAGTTGTAAATGACGAATTGATAATTGTTTCATATGGGATTATTTAGGTCCGGATTTCAAGGTTTGGATGGTTTTCGGTTGATTTTGATGAAACCAACGATGGATTCAATCTTCTGAGATGATTTTGAGTTGATTGAAATGGTTGAAAATGTTGGCTTCCGCTCGGTTCAGGATTTGGGACGTTTTAGTGTGGTTCTCCATCGAAAGGACCAAACACATAATTTTGCATAACTCTGAATAAATTGAGGACTGAACGTGATATTATCCGTACTGGCCCAGTTTGATGATTTGGGCCGAATTGTTAATTTTGATAAGCAATTATAGGTTTGTAATTTTAAGAAGTTAAAGTATAATTTATAATTTAAAAAATAATGAAGAACTTTGTAAATTTGAAATATTTGGAGAATTAATAATCCGAAAAAGTTGGCTGATAAATTGTAAATTTTCTGAGATTCGAAGAATAAACTGTAATTTTATGAAATGTCTGATTTTTGAAGAAAATGTTAGATATTTGATTGTAATAAGATTTCTGGTGACGTCTAAGGTTTGAGTTGCATTTGCATTCTATACATAATATGTAACACCACAGTACCGTGTATCATTTTGTGTTTAATTCTATTATGATATGTCTGTCTGTTTTCAGTTCTGCTATCTGTTTTTTGTTTCGTTGATTTCTGAATTACTCAGTCATTCACTGGTGGATTGTAATTTTGGATTATTTGGCACGGAGTACAAGTGAGTACGATGACAGATTCAGACACATAGGTTGTGTCTTCTGAACCTTATATGTTTTTAATCTGTCTGAATTTAAGAATATTTTTTTGAAATATGTATTTGCTTCTGAGTTTAAATGTATTTTCTTATTTAAATATTTTGCTTTGAAATTTGTAATATGCTTCTGTAAGTATATGTATTTTCTAAATTAATATTTAATATTTTGTTTTTGATTTCTGATATATATATATATATAATTAAATATTTAAATATATATATATTTTTTCTGTAAATTAAATTTATGTTATGTATGCTTGTCCGCTATTATTATTTATATTATTGAAATAAGTATTTTATCTATTTTGAATTTTAAAATAAATACTTTGTTTTGAAATAAATATATTTTATATTAAATAATTAGTACCTAAAATTTACTATACTTCTGTAATAAGTTTTCATTTGAATATCAATATATTTTTTATATAAATATTATGTTTAGTATTCTGAATTATTATCTATTTAATATTTTGGAAATGTTTTTTGTTAAGTATTTTGTTCTAAAAATATATAAATATATATTTTTTGTAAATATATGTCTGTCATGTATGTTTGTCTATTAAAATATAATTTTGTATAAATATTCTGATATGGGACATCTAGCTACAGGGTATGTAGCCTTTGGTATATCACTGCTCTGTCACAACCTAGTTACCAGGGTTGGTGGTAACTGTGTGCACCGCACAAACACAGAGATATTTCTATCTGGTGGTTTAGTCCACATTATTTATCTTATCTGATCTGGTCTCATTATCTGACTCTACTATATAATATTTATATTTTCTGATATAAACAATAATGTCTAATTGTATGCTATTTACTCTGGATGTAAATATTTTGATAAATGTATTCTGAATATTATTATATCTTTGAATTTTTAATTGTTTGACTCTTTTCGTTTGATTCTGCTTTTGCTAAGTTCTTAAATATTTATTCTCAGTAAATATTTTATAATTAATTAAATATTTTATTTTATTTATTTATTTAATCTGTTTGACTGTTTGTTGTCTACTTTGTCTGCGAAGGATTTTGAAATGAACTTCTGAACTACTATCTATATGTATACGAGTCTATATTATCGGTATTTGTATATATATGTATCTGTTTGTGCTATTTTCTGTAATTGTTTTCAAAACGGTCTCTGTGAGGCAAGTATGAGGAGATTTAGAGTGTCGTTTTCTCACTGAGTTTACTCATCTCTTTTCCCTAATATTTTTCAGGTTTTGAAGATAGTGATAATCTAGTCTTCTGCGTTCAGTGAGGATTTCTGTTCAACCGTGAGTGCCTATTTGTTCGGGCCCCAGTTTGTCTTTTTGTATTAGTTGCTCCACACCGAATTTCTATGGGTTATGTTTGTATCTAAATATTTTGTATATTTTGGCTAATAATTTTTTTTAATATTTCCTTTATATATCTTAATTTATGTTATATTACTTAGTAATATAATTTGAAATTATTTTATAAATGAAAGTCCTTAAACTATTTTTTGTTTAATCATGGTTTGTAATAAGAATATGGGTATAAGTTTTATACTCTGAAGCTTGTGCAGGATGGGTCGGACTCTCATAGACGGTTCGCCTCGTATGTCGGTCATGGTCCAAAAAACGGGTCGTGACAGTATTTCTCCAACATTGTTTAATTGTAAGATGGACAAAGGGGTCTTTCCCTTATAAATAGGCCTTGAGCCCAAGTTGCTAGGTACCAGAAATCCTAAGCTAGTTATCTCTTCATTCTCTCTCCTTTGTTATCTCTCCCTCTCTTTACTGTTTCTCTCTTTCTCTCTCTCCTCCACCTGGATGGTCTCTTTTTCTCTTCCTCTCACCTCTCTCATCTCGGTTTCTTCCCTTTGTTGCCTCTCTCATCTGTCCTCATCTCCTATCTCTACATCGTTCTCTCTCTCATCCTCATCTCTATTTGTTTCACTCTCCGCCTCATTATGCTTTCATCGTCCCCCTCTCTCTCTCTCATCTTTGGTTTTGTCATGGTCTCCTCGTTCTCCTCCCTCCTCTTCGATCTCTTCTCCTCGCTCTCCATGCCATCGCTCTTGATCCTTTTAATTTTTTTTTTCAAAATTTTCTTCTTCTTTTTTTTTGTTCAGATTCGGTGTTTGTTGTAGATCCGGTGAAGTTGGGTGGTTCATGTCACGACCCGAGATTGGGCCATGACCAGCGTACAATGCGAACCGAACCATAGTCCCGGCCTATTCCGCACAAACCTCAGATCTGCAGAACATCTACCCAATTTCTTATTCCAAAATAATTATTAAACAATAATAAATAAAAATTCAGATTTTATTTAATAAATAATAAGTTTCAAAAGTAATACTACATAATATTATAACAAAGTTATAGTATCAAAATAAGGCTAAATATTTATAAGTAAAATTAGTTAAAACAAAACAATATCAAATACATAACCATAAACCCACAATACCTCGATGTGGAACAACTCACATACATACAGACTGGGCTTGAAACAAAGCGCACTCACTGCCGAGCTAGACTCCTCACTGAGCACCAAAGATCTGACGAACAAATACTGAATAACCTGAAAAATGTTAAGGGAGATGGGTGAGTAAACTCAGTGAGTGATGACACTTTAGATCACATCCGGGACTCACATAAACTGTTTTGAAAACGATTTGAAAATATCGTATGCATATATACTTATACTAATAATATATATATACATATAGTTTCAAAAACATTTCTAAAAACATTTTCAAGCATAATAATTAATATATATAGATATATCGGAAAACAGGCACAATTATATCACGCATTCAGGCAAATCAATATTGTTTTATCCTTTATCAATTAATCGTTAACACTAAATTTAATAAATTATCAAGCTCTATAGGTATCATATTATAATATCAGGAATGCAGACAAAATAGACATCATACAATTATGTAAATCCACATTGTCCTGCAAACTAACTACTATATCAGAAGACAGATAAGGCATACTACATGCATACTCACAAATTCATATTATACAGATTAAACATAATACATCGTACTTATATCTCATTATCCATTTACGGAACTAAACATATATGATAATCACTGATCATACACCTGTATTATATGTGTCACGACCCGTAGCGAGCTCGTGACCGGCATACGAGGCGAACCGCCTATGGGAGTCCTGCCCATCTTGCACAAGCCTCATGGATCATAACTTACTACCCAAATCCAATTGATTAAAACTTTTATTTAATCAAAACATTTATTATCTAAAACATACGATAGAATAAACATATATCACAGATAAAAATATTCAAAACATATATAAATATCTTAGTAAATCAAAATACATCAAAGTATAAAGGCAACCTAGTAACCAGACAATATTCCCGGTGTAGAGTAAGAGTCTGATCAAAAGGGCGTCACTAACCAAATGACACCTCACTGGTATCCAAAATGCAGAAATGTTGTTGTAGCCAAAAGTAGTGAACCTGCCAACAGAAGACATAGAATGAAAGGGGGTCAGGGCCCAGTGAGGGAAATCAGACCGCCTCATACGTGACTCACAAAGACTGTTTTGAAAATAGTTTAAAATACCACATGCAGGTATAGACGTATACATATACATATACATGCTATAATTAATAGCTTTTCGAAAGTCATTTCAAAATCGTTCGCAAGCAAAGCATCTAGCAAGCATGAAAACATACTTAATAATTATTTTGATTCTTAAAACATGGTTTCATAGTGAAAACATATAGCTTTGATAAGGGATCATAATCATGGGTGTGCTCGTGGCACCCTATAACATGGGTGTGCTCATGGCACCATATAACATGGGTAATGTGGACTCGGCCACTATCATAACAATTCACGTGTTGGATCAGAACATGCCTGGTAGCTGGGATTTCATAGTAAATATATCATTGGTATACCAAAGGCTACTTCGACCCCATAGCATAGGTGTCTCGTATCATAAAAATAAAATCATAGTATTTCATAGCATAAATCGTAGACATGCATTTCATCATTTGAAATCATGGGAAAGATATATAATACATATATATATCCATTTCATAAAACATAGAGTTGATTATAAAAATCACATAATCATTTTATTTATTTAACCAATCCTTAGATTAGTCCATTTTCATAATCATGTTCAACACATCATAAAACATAATAGGAGTTTCAAGACACAGTCTATGTGTCTGAAGCTAATATCCACTCACCTGGATATCCAAGCTAGATCACCAGTCAAGCCCCACTGGTCGGTGGTTGGCCTTGTTGGCACGAACAAAAAGTTGAACATGAACATACATAACATGAATCAAAATATGGTACTGTGGACCATACCAAATGTATGATATGAAATGCAATGCAAACTCCCATAGTCGTTGAAAATATATATCGGACGTGATTCCATCACTATCGATCATAAATACATAATCTTCATAAAATTACAGTTTGGTCCCCGACCACTGTAAAATTACGCCTCAGTCCCCGAGACTTGGAAAATCTCCATGTAGTCCTCAAAGTATCCTTAAACTACCAAGAGGTCCTCTATAAGTTAAAATTTTCAAATTCATCCCTAAACCCTCAAAAATTACTCTTTAATCCTTAACTTGTAAAATTATAAGTTAGTCCCCATAATTCTAGCAATTATAAAGCTATACCTTAACTTTTTTAAAATTACATTTTTAAAGCTCAAGTTTCTGAAATTACAAATTTGACTCATACTTTCCAGAAATTACAAAAATAACTAAACATAAAGTTGAATTATCAAAACTACTAAACTTTCGATTCGATCAATACCCGATGTAATCAATCACCCACATTGTTCCTAAACACCTTCAGAAGCATTAATCTACCATCAATCTCATCAAACAAACTCCAAATC
This sequence comes from Flueggea neowawraea, assembly GCA_948243855.1. NCBI lineage: Eukaryota > Viridiplantae > Streptophyta > Magnoliopsida > Malpighiales > Phyllanthaceae > Flueggea > Flueggea neowawraea. The sequence continues at coordinate 164 of CAODLS010088839.1, read as the reverse complement.
ATCACAAAAATATCAAAACCGAACCTAACCCTAGCGAACACAATAACTCATCAAATCTGTAGATTCAGGGCTCCAAACATGTTCCTTTAACCTCAATGAACTCTAATCTAACAACTCTTAGCATCCATTAACTCAGAATCATTCAAAAATCCGAACCCTAGACC
>CAODLS010088809.1:0-10075 GCA_948243855.1 Flueggea neowawraea | reverse complement strand
AACTCATATGTGCATTAATTTACAGAGATTGAGAAACAATAGACCGTTGATAAAAGGAGAAGTCGACCTACGCGTTGGCAATAGAGCAAGAGTTGTTACATTAGCTATAGGAACTTATTATTTAACTTTGCCTAGTGGACTCGATTACAATTATCAAATTGTTATTATGTTCCTACTATGAGTAAGAACATTATTTCCGTTTCTTGTTTAGACAATGGAGGTTTGCATTTTATTATTAAGAATAATAATCTTTCCATCTATCATAGAGACATATTTTATGCTATTGCTACTTTATCATTTGGTTTCTACGTCTTAAGCTTGGAACAAAGTAAGCCCATCTATAATATTGATAAAAGGTTAAAATTGAATGATTCAAACCTAACCTACCTTTGGCATTATCGTTTGGGTCATGCAAGTGAGAAACACATCTCAAAACTCCATAAACATGGATTACTTGACTCACTTGATTTCGAATCATATGAGACATACCGATGTATGTGAACTTTTTAGTTCAAGTGCTAGAGGAGGATATTTGTACTTCATCACTTTCACTGATGATTTCAGTAGATATGGATTTGTCTATCTTATGAGACATAAATTTGAATCCTTTTGAAAAGTGTTAGGAATTCAAGAGTGAAGTACAAAATCAACTTGGCAATAATATCAAAGTCAGTCGATCCGATCAAGGTGGAGAATATTTAAGCCAAGAGTTTGACAATCATCTTAAAGAGTGTGGGATCATCTCGTAACTCACTCCTCCTAGAATGCCCCAATGGAATGGCTTGTTCGAAAGAAAAAAATCAAACTCTATTAAATATGGTTCGATCAATCATAAGTCAAACGGATCTTCCAATTCCATTTTGAGGTTATGCATTAGAAACTGTTGCATTCATACTTAACCGAATTCCATCTAAAGTGTTAGAAAAGATACCATATGAGATATGGAATGGGAAAAGTCCGATAATGTCTTTTCTTAAGATTTAGGGATGTAAAGCTTTCTTAAAACGATAAATTTGAGAAAAGTTAGCACCAATATCTGAATTGTGTATTTTTGTGGGGTATCGAAAGGAAACAAGAGGGCACTACTTTTATAATCGTTCTGAGAACAAAGTATTTATAGCTCAAAAAGGTGTCTTTTTGAAAAAAAAAAAGAGTTCACTTCCAAAGGGATTAGTGAGAGTAAAGTAATCCTAGATGAAATAATAGAATCAGAAACAGTCGCTGAAGATGGGATAGAGATTCAAGACATCACACAAGAAATTGTGGAGTCTGAATCTATAACACAAGACCTATAAAGGTAGTGTAGGATTCGTCAAGAGCCTAAGATATATGTATTTCTCATAACTGATGATAAATGAATTATTCTAGTAGACAACAATGAGCTTACTACCTAACAAGAGGCAATTGTAGATTCGAATTCTATACAATGGCATGACGCCATGAAATTAGAAATGCAATCTATGTATGATACCAAGTTTGGAACTTGATGGATCCATCTGATGGAACCAAGATCATTAATTATAAATGGATTTATAAGATAAAAGCCGATAGGATCTTCAAAGCAATACTTGTTACAAACGATTTTAAACAAACTCATGGTATTAATTATGATGAAACCTTTTCACTAGTACTCATGCTCAAATATATTCGAGTTCTTCTTACCATTACAACGTATTATGACTATGAGATACGACACATGGATGTTAAAACCACTTTCCTAAATGGACACCTTCTTGAGGATGTGTACATGACACAACCTAAAGGTTTTATCGATCACAAGAATCTTAGGAAGGTATGCAAGCTTTAAAGATCCATTTATGGATTGAAGCAAGCATCATGAAGTTGGACTCTTCGCTTTGATGAAGCGATTAAAGAGTTTGGTGAAGCATCATGTATCTTACAGATGCAAATCTAGAGAGATATATCTAAAAGGCTAATTGGACTAAGTCAAAGTGTGTACATTGACAAAGTGCTAAAAAGGTTTAACATGTTGAATTCCAAGAAAGGAATGATTTCCATGTTTCTTGGAAAACTATTAACGAAATTAGGTTGTCGTACAACAAGGCAAGCCAGAGATTACATAAGTAGGATTCCTTATGCCTCTACCATTGGATCCATCATGTACGTCATGCTTTATGCTTTGTACATACCCCGATGTTGCATTTTCTTTGAGGATGACGAGTAGATTTCAGTCTAATCTAGGTGAAAGTCACTATACTGCAGTCAAGAATATCCTCAAGTACTTGAGAAGAACTAAGGATATCTTCTTGGTCTATGGAGGACAAGAAGGCGAACTAGTCTTGAATGGATATACTGATGCTAGATTTTAGTCCGACCATGATGGTTTTAGATAGCAATATGGTTATGTATTTTGTTTGAATGGAGGTGCAGTTAGTTGCAGAAGCTCCAAGCAAGACATCGTGGCCAATGCTAGTACAGAGTCTGAGTACATTATCGCGTCGGACACTGCAAAGGAGGTTGTGTGGCTCAAGAAGTTCATCACTGGTTTAGATGTCATCCCAAGCATCACAAACCCAGTAGAATTATATTGTAATAACAATGGGGTCATTGCTCAAGCCAATGAGCCTAGATCACATCAAAGAACCAAACATATACTTAGGCGTTTTTACCTTATTCAAGAATTTAATGAAAGAGGATATGTCAAGATATGCAAAGTTGACAACAATGACAATGTGGCAGATCCTTTAACAAATACTCTCCCCGAACTGAAACATGAAAGACACATTCAGTCTTTAGGCATTAGGCTCATTCCTGATTGGGGCTAGTACAAGTGGGAGAGTGTTAGATTTGTGCCCTAGTCCAATCATTCATGTACATTGTCATTTAGCATTTAATAAAGAAGCATTTAATTTTCATATCTATGAAATACTTATAACGTATTTGATGAAGATAAAACCTCCATAAATAGTTTATTCTTCTCTGTGTCATCAAGTTTGACTTGATAGTAAAACCCTAAGGTAAAAGAAATATTATTCTAAATATCCCTAATCGATTATTATCATGGAAATGATATTATGTTAAGGTTAGTATGTTGCTAAGTAGATAATCACGTTTTACTAATTATAGATTTGAGATATCACTTAGAACGTAGATACGTGTTAGAAAGCATGTATTGGATTGACCCGTTATAAAAGCACTCATGGATTGATGCCACAAGTAACTTTCATACAGTGGTGGTATTTGAGTCCTCCAAATGAAACTCAATATCGAATCCTACCTGATGAATAACACGTTTTGTGTTTTTCAAATGTTATATGTAACAAGGTAACAATAAATGTTATGATTGGATATGTCATGAATCTTATAGAGGACTAATATTGAAAGTGACAAATTTGTTCCTCTTAAGAAGGGTGATATTTATTAGCCACTTGATGAGTAGGATTGATGGAATGTTTGGATAATCAAATCAATTGGTAAAAGAGTTTATCGATGTCATTTGTATATCAATCTACTTGGGATCAAAAAACGTATTAAGCATATAAGGTTAACATTTATCCATGCCTTATGCTTCATCCAGATTGTGAGACAAAAGGACTAAATATCAAACTGTGAAAGGTTAACTCGGATCACTGAATCCTTTTGATTTTGGGTTGTCATAATGTATTACTAAATACCACTTATGGATGATGGACCCAAGTTTTGGGACAAAACCCATTGCCATTTTCTAGTGGGCCAATTGGGTAATACACTAGAAAGAATTGAATTGGCTTGCAAATATTCTCTCTTGCGGTAATTGAATTATTAAGATGATTAATTTGATTAATCATTAATAATTCAAAACTTTACGATTTACGTTTTAAATATGATCTAAGACATTATCCATTAATGTAATGGACTTTTAATATAAATTACTTCTTATTAAGTTAAGCATGTTTTGGGCATATTATTATGTGTGACATAAATTCGGCCCATGTATATTAATAGGAGAGTGATTTATCTAATGATAATGTATCATATAATTAAAATACCAATAACATTAATTAGCCTATTTAAAAATTTGGCAATTCCTATTTTTTAGGAGTTTTTATTCTTATGTAACAATAAAAATAAAACCTAGTACACTACATAACTAGTTAGGAGTTCTTATTCTTGTGGAACAAGGAAGAGGAATTTGGCTAACCCTAGTAACCATATTAGGATTTTCTATGTGCATATAAATAAGAAGTACATCCTCCTAACTATAAGAGGTTATGCTGAATTTGTAAGTGCCACTAAGTAAAAGAGAAAAAAACTTATTTGTGAGATTAGAATAGAGATTCTAAGTGCTAGTACACATTGCCATTCAAGGAACTTTTTTTTGTGTGGATACCTTTAGACACGTTCACGCAAAGACAACGTGAAGAAAGGAGATTCAGCCTTGAATACTAAAAGTAATATCAACACTCCATTCAGTCATACATTCAAGCATCGATTTTAAGGTAAAACACTAACCCTAATCGTTTATGTTGATGTGCATGGATCCTTGGTGGAATTCTATGTTAATTTTTTTTGTTATTTCTGTTGTATTATGCTCTTATGAATTTCATAAATTTAGTCACGAATTCCAACATACCATGGCAAAGAACTACTCAATATATCAGTAAATAATATAGATTAGAGAAGTGACATTCAAATGTGTAGCTCTGGTCAAGCTGAGAAAACATGGATTTTGTAGAACATTTAAGATATACCTACAATAACCTAGTTTTTGGAGTGGTTTAGGGTCTCTCTCTAGTGGATCTGCATAATAAAATTGAATTCCTGAAATCAATGAAAAAGGCAATTGCAAAGATATAAACTTCAATACACAACATTCCCTGAAATGAACAGACCTCATCAGACATTTTTTCGATTTTGAAGACCTTTCAAGAAATTTAGGGTTTCTTTACAATAGGTGTGGGGTTCCAACAAATTAATGCTTCATTCCATCACAAAATGAAAAGAGAGAGGGAGAGTGAAAGAGAGAGTGAGTGAGGTCCTTGTACAAGTCGGAACTAATGGAGGACGCAATTGTGCAAAGGCGACAGAAAGAAACCAAGGAAGAAACTGACGATGGAGAGAGAGAGAGAGAGAGATAGAGAGAGAAGAGATTATGTCAACATAGAGAACAAACAATGGGTATATTGCTTATTTCCATCATGAGACAACAAATAGAGTAAAGAAATTTTAGGTGGGGTAGGGTGTATGGGCGAGTCGAGTTCGCCTCGGATAGAGATTTTGGTTCGCCAATCCAAGCTTTGGGTTTTCAAGCTTGCCTCGACTAAAATTTTTCAAGCTCGAGATTGAACTCAAACTCAAAATCTTGTTCAAGCTCAGCTCGTTACTATAATATCTCGCTAATTTTGACAAGGTTACTGTAGATCTCCAATTTGATCTCGAGTTTGGGGTGTTAATTTGTTGCTTTTGGTATTCAAAGAGTGTTAACTTGAGTTAGCAAAGAGGATAGCTCGAGTTATGTAGGGTTTGGATAACTCGAGTTGGCATTGTTGTAACTCAATTTATGTGGGGGTTGGATTACTCGAGTAAGCCTATGGATAACTTGAGTAAGCCATGAACCCAAAACAATCTAGGGGAAGGATAACTCGAGTAATCAAGTGTGTAACTCGAGTTAGAGCCCACTCTGACAGAAATTCTATAAATACCCCATACCCGACTCATTTGGTTCTCACTCAACTCTCTCACTCTCAAACACTCCAATCCTTCCAAAATATGTCTCCAGTGCTTCTCTTTGCTTCTACATCATCTCTGAGGTAAGAGTAAGCTTTCAACCCTTGCATTTCTTCATTTTTGCAAGATTGATCATGCTAGGGTTTGATTCAAATGTTCATAGGTTTAGATGCATGATGTTTCTGTTGAAATGGGTGTTTGAAGTTGTTAGATCGTGCCATTGGGAGTGTAAAAACACCTATAGATGGCTTTAAATCATAAGAATTGAAGATGATCATAAATGGGCTAGATCAATTTGGTTTGGGTTGATTTTGGGTGATTTTGAGTTGGTTTGGTGGAATGGATCTTAGATTCATGTTCAGAAGATTGATTAGAGTCAATATGGGTGATTGGTTGCAATTTTTATCAGTGAAATCAAGATTTGTCGAGTTTTGGGAATTCTGAGAAAGTAACTTACTCGAGTAAGCTATTTGATTAACTCGAATTAGGTAGGGCCTAGATAACTCGAGTTAGGCTTCCCTATAACTCGAGTTATCAAGGGTCTAGATAACTTAAGTAAGGATTTTATGTACTTGAGTTATCCATAGTTCAGATGGACAAAAAATGTAATTTTTAGTATTTTGTAATTTCTAAGAGTTGGAAGATTAATTTGGGAATTTCAACTTCTGGGAGAACTTATTGGTAATTTTTTAGGACTTTGAAGACTAATTAGTAAATTTCAAATTCTCAGGGACTAGTTTGTAATTTTACTAAGGTCGAGGGACCTAACTGTAATTTTACATAGATTCCTATTTTTGAGGTTTCAGTGTTAGATCTTCGACTGAGGTAGGTCTTTCATCGTTGGACGAGTGTCTGCATCTGCATTCGCATAGCATGCATTCGGAACTGCCACAGTACCAATATTCTATTTTGATATTTATTATGTTTGTATTTTTTTCAGCTTCTTGTCTCTGTCAGCACGATCAACCATCTATTAGTGGTGCTTGACAGGATCCGTAGTTCGGATACCTGGTGAGTGAAATGACAACTTCAGACACATAGGTTGTGTCTCTTAAATTTTATGTTTTTGTTGTGTCAGACCTTTCTCTGAAAATGGAATAATAATGGTTTGACTAATTAATAATCCGGATTATGTGATTATTAATATTCAATTTTCGTTTTTGATAAATGATATTTATATGGCTTACAAATATTTTTGGTATATTAACTCAGTTTCCGATATTGAATAGTTATATAAGGTATATAAATATTCTCTGCAAAATGATTTTTACTTGGTATGTGTCACGACCCGTTTTCGAACCATGAGCGGCGTGCAAGGCGAACCGTCTATGGGAACCCAGCCCATCTCACACAAGTCTCAGAGAATCAGAAATACTACTCATTTAATTATCAAAAATATTTATAAAAACGTTTGATGGTAAACACACACACACACACACACACATATATATATATACACATATATATATATGTATATATGTACATATATATATATACATATATACATATACATATAGATATATATACATATATATATATACATATATATACATATATATATATACATATATACATATATATATATACATATATACATATATATATATATATATACACATATATACATACATATATATAATAAGTATCAAAATGAAATATTAGTGAAATCAGATATAAGGAATATAAAATATATCAAAGACATTAAAAGTCAAAATAGAAAACCCATTAACCCAACAACATCTCAATGCGGAGATCTAAAACAAAGAAGAAGCCCAGCCAAAAGGGCGTCACTGACCAATCTATAACGCATTACTGAGTAAGATGCCAAACGATTACTGAGTTAAAAGACAACCTGCATATAGAGGTAGATACAGACAAAGAAAAGCAAATAGGGGTCATAATCTAGTGAGAAATGACACTCTAGAATGCATCATATGTGCCTCACAAAGATTGGTTTGAAAATAGTTTAAAATAGCGTACACGGGTATAGCAAAGAGTACATATATACACACTATATAGGTAGTACGATTTTCAAAAACATTTTAAAAACGTTCACAAACAAAGTAAACAACACGCACAAAAACATTTGTGTTACTAGTTATAATATCAAAAACAGAATCAAAGTATACAAGCGATACGGTACCAAAAACAAAGATATAACAGGTGTGGGCTCCGCCACCACCCAAGTGCAAAGTATACGTGGAATACGCTACAAATCAAATCATGCGTCGGACTAGAACAACATGGCTATCAACACTCCCTGATAGTTGAAGCTTCATCAAAGCATTGGTACCCCGTAGCATAGGCGTCCCCATATAAAAAACAAATCATAATAAGAATACATACAAAAGCAAGGCATACAAGCCAAAGTCAAAAATAGAGAGAAGATATGTATGTACTATATATCGAGTTCTAGAAACAAAGACTAATTATGAATTCACATAACCAGTTTATTATTTAGGCTAATCCTCAGATTAGTCAAATTACAAAATATAAGCCAAGCATAAAAAAAAACATATACAGTTTTGAGACACAGCCTATGTGTCTGAAACTGTCATTTACTCACCTGATAGTCCAAGCTATAGCAGTCATGCACCACTAGTGGGTAGCTGATCTCGTTGGCATCCGGACACGAAGCTGAAACAAAGATATCAAAAACAAGGTATATCAGAAACAAACAATGAATGTCACTAGTACTGTGGCTATATCAAAATGCGTGCACATGTAAAAGCAGACTCAACGCTCAAACAACGCCCAAAATCCCATTTTGGTCAATGATACATCGATAATAACCCAAAGATCAAAATCCATGTAAAATTATGATTTGGTCCTTAAAATTTTAAAAAATTACATTCTAGTCCTCGAGACCTCATAAATTTACAAACTAATCCTTAAAGTTCTCAGAAATTGCAAACAAGTCTCCCAACTCTTAGAATTTGCAAAATACCAAAAATGACATCTTTAGTCCCTCAGTACCTTGGCTTACTCAAGTTAGCAAGAAGCCTAACTAGAGTTATCCATGCATTGGATTAGCAGAGTTAGATGGATGCCTAACTTGAGTTATCCAAGCCTTGGCTTACTCGAGTTATCCAATTGGTCAACTCAAGTAAGTCATCTTCCCAAAATTCCTAAAATCGATCAAACTTAATTTCACCAATAAAAATTCTAACCAAACACCCACATTAACTCCAAACAACTTCCTAAACATGAAACTAAGGTCCAATCAACCAAAACAATTCGTAATTACCCAAAATCGACCCAAACTGAAATGATCTAACCCATTTATGATCATCCCTAATTCTGGTGATTTAAGGCCAACTCTAGGTGTTTCTAGACTTTCAAAGGCACAATCTAGCAACCCCAAACAACTATTTCAATAGAGGCATCACAAAAATAACTATATGAACATGCATTCAAAACCCTAACATGTACATCTTGCAAAAGAATAAAGAATTGAAGAAATGCAAGGGTTTATAAGCATAATCTTACCTCTGAGATGATGTAAAACTAAGGAGAAGCAATTGAAATGCACTCTAGAATGTTTGAAAGTGAGAGAGTGGAATAAAGTCAAATTATTCAGGTAGGGGTATTTATAGAATTTATGTCCAAACGTGCTCTAACTTGAGTTACGCACTCTCTTACTCAAGTAAACTCAAGTTATCCCTTTCCAAATCGTTCTAGGTTCATGGATTGCTTGAGTGATCTATAGGCTTACTCGAGTAGTCTAGACCCCATATAACTCGAGTTACATAAGGCACTAACTTGAGTTATACAACCCTCACATAACTCGAGTTACTTACTTTGCTAACTTGAGTTATCACTCTTGAAACACCAAAAACAAATTAACACTCAAAGCTCGAGATCCAATTAGAGATCTATAAAAACCTTATCAGAAAGAGCGGGATATTCCAACACGTGTGCTAGTTGTATATATATATATATATAAGGGGCACTAATGCCATGTAGGGTAAACGTAGCCTTTGGTATACCAATGCGCAGTCAATTACCAGGGTTTATAGTAGCCGTGCGTCCGGCCGTAGGCAAGTACTCAGTATCAGTTTGGTGACGGGATTCACCCTTATTATTTATATCTATCAGTCAGTTCCAGATCTCATATATGTTTCAGATATACGATGTATGGTATATACGTTATGTATGTTTCTGCCTTCTGTTTGGTTTGGTTGCGAACGATTTCAAAATGGATTTTTGAATTACTATTATGTATTAGCATCTATACGTATATACACTTATATCTGCATGCGATATGTGTTGGGTTTCTCATGAGTCTTTTAAGGTTATTAGTCCAACCAAAACAAAAAGAAACCACCCAAGAACATGCATGTACAAAACATAAAGTTTGGTGTCAAGAAGTATACCTAACGTTGTGAGAAAAACCGAAACTTGTACC
>CAODLS010088799.1:0-21836 GCA_948243855.1 Flueggea neowawraea | reverse complement strand
AGGAACAACTAACAAAACATCTGGGCATTGAATTCTTACAAATACCAAGCATCAAAGCATTGAATTTCTCATTTATTGATACAAGTGTATTTGTTCTTCAATTTTATTCTTCATTTGCTTGTATCACTAGCTTATAATCTGTTGGTGAATGTTTGTGAACACATTTAAAAGAGTGATTATGATAGGGATCAAGGGTAGATCCTTATGTTGGTTTTTGTTCTTGAACCAAAATCAAGAACCTTGTAAGAGTTCTCACTTAGCTAGAAAGTGAAGTTGTAATCTTTGAGAAGATTAATAGTGAAAATCCTAAGTGGTGATACTTAGGTAGTGGATGTAGGCATCGAGTTGGCCGAACCACTATAAGTTCTTGGTGTTCTTTCATTTATTGCACTCATTCTCGAAGAAAATTCAAAGCTTCTATTATCACACTATTCAACCCCCACTTCTAGTGTGATTATCGACTCTACAACTTAGGGAATCATGTTCCCATGAAATTCTAGTATAGACCATTACCTTTAACCAATATTGGTGATGAGAATCATAATCTTTTATGAAGTAAACGAACATTCATCACATTTGCGCACTTATGCACAATTATTTTATTCTCTTTGTAACCTCCATCATCCCAAAATATTCGTTTTAGGAGTCATGAAAATTCTTCCTTAATTCACACTTCCTTCGATGCAATATGGTTTTACCTCATTCGTATATTTTTAATAAATTACAAATAAAACGGGTATATTCACACTCGCGTATTCCCCAAATAATTGAAATTCATTTCAATTATCTAAATAAGAACCATATTTGCATGTTTTTAAAATCAATTATTTTGAAAACTAATTTTCAAAATAATTCTTGGCAGAAAACACATTTTTCACAATTTTTAAACCACTTTTAGTATTTAAAATATTTGGAAAAAATAGTTTTGGAACTCAAAAAATTGTGAAAAATATGTCAAAAATTCCCGAAAAGTCTAAATTTTAATTCTGCCTAAAATTTTACAAAATTTGGAGGTCAAGATACGTGTCACGCGCCTACACGCACCACGTGTTCATCCCACGCGCGGAGATGCTTCGAGTGTGTAAGACGCACCACTCAGAAATCTTCCACGTGTCGTCGTCGCGTTGAGACACTTGTCATGACTGACATGTGTCACAATTTCATTTGTTCAAAAACTGATGACATGGATGCCACGTGGTATCGTGACGTGTATGCCATGTGGCTGTAGTGACACGTGTCAATTTCTCATTAGTCGATGTGGCGAGTCAATCCAAAAAACCTTCCGGAAGCTTCCGCCACGTGTTGCTTTATGAGCAGTCCACGTCTCGGTCAACTTTGACCTAAGTTATTGCTCCACCAAGTGTCGCATTCTGAGTGGGCCGTGTGGACGAATCACAACTCGTAAGCTTCTCACTAAGTATTTTTTGATCGAGTTTTCGACGATTTGACGACCTTCCCGATAGAATTTCGCAACAAAATTTTGGCAGGTAACATTTTTGTGGTAGTTGATCTCAAATATTTTATCAGAATTTTGAAAATCCAACTTTCAGTTTTCGGCTCCGGACGGACTCGAACCAAAAACGTCGTTAGAGACAGAAAGTCGAATACAAAAAATTTGCGGTAGATATTACAAACAGAGACCAACAAGAATTTTCAAACATAATAAAAAATTCGTTCTCCGCTCTGATACCACTGAAGGAATCTAGCTACTAATTTAACAAATAAACAATAAATAATAGTAGGTTAAAATTACCTACCTCGATTCTAGCGGGGTGCAATCCAACCAGCAACGGAAGACATCAAGGTCAGGATCGGTTCTATGTTGGTCTCGTGAGCAAACCACTGTCGGGTTGGAGACGAGAGTGCTCGTCTATTTCGCAGTCTAGATGCCACACGGATCGACCTCTTCATACTACTGAAGCATGGTGGAAGGAGATGGATGGAGAGAAAGAGAGAGATAGAAGAAAGAAGGAGGAAGAATGGTGGAGGGAAGAAACGTTCTTCCTCCCTCTCTTTTCTTTTCTTTCCTTTTTTTTTCTTTTTCTTTTCTCTTCCTTTTTCCCACATACTCACCCTTCTATCTTTCCCATCTCTTATTTATATGCATCCAAATGGGCCTCCAAACGGGCTTTGCTCATTTGGCCCATTATAGGCCTAATGGGCCTTGCGAGCCCAACTCAATTGGGCGTACTAATTGGTCTCAGTCCACGGTCTCGGTTCACACCTTCACCCACCGAGTTCGGTTCATCCGTCATGTATGGACCACTTTTCCAACATGTAGTGTGTTCAAGGGATGCTTTTCTATAAAAATGACAAGTTTTAAAACCTTTATGTTGTAAATTCTGCTTTTGGATGAACAAATAATCCTTTGGCATTAATATTCTGTAGTGTGCTTCCATGATTATCTAATGAATATGTCGCGAAATGGATTTGCTGTATGTGTCCATGTTTGTGTTCTTGTGTGCATAGGTCGACTTATCCTACTGCTTCCACTTCTACCTTACTTCCCAGAAATAGTAAACGGAAGCAAAAAAGTTCTTTTAACAGAGTTAGCAAAGGATTATGATGGAAAGCGACTTTTCCGTTTTAATTCAATTTAAAAGCATTTTTCTCGATGAAGGATTAAAAAAATTTCAATTGTTGTATTCTTTAGAGCTTTATTCTAATGAATAAAATAACTCAGAAAACCTGATCTATGATCAACCTGAATTTCTTTCCTTTCCAGGAGGTTTTGGTGGAAATTCATTCACAGTTCAATGTGAAATGAGCTTTTAAGACAGTCTTTCATGTGCAAATCAAGAGACTGAAAGTTCCAATCCACTGCTGCCCCTGGGCCAAGAGAAATGGAGATTGTTGAGCTATTCAGGAAGGTCCAAGCTTAAGTGCGTGAAAAGGAGCTGCTGTCAAAGAAGACAAGGCGATTGAAACTTCTTTAGAAAAAAAGGTAGAGAGCATGAAATTGTTAAAGTGCCGAAGCAGCTCTGTTACACAAATGAAAACCAGTTCATTTGTCCACAAAGGGACACTACAGCAGTACTGATGAGAACACAAACCATGAAAAACAGGCAGGGCAGGGATTTATGCTATAGCAAGGGACTGGAATGCTTGTGCAAGAGAGCATCAAATTAGAATCATGAGTTACGTCGCAACAGGCTTGAACTTAATACTCTCCATCCTCTTTTCCATTCGGGGTCGACTCTCTCTACTACGTCTGTCATAACAATCACGTTCACCAGCACCACCATCACCACAGTCTCCTGACGATCAGTGGCAGAGCGAAGATTTAGTATAAAAGAGTTAAATTTAAATAGTCTTATGATTATCATAATTAATAAAACAAATATTTATTTTAAATGATGATAAATTTTTAATAATAATAGAATAATTTTACCATAAGTATTATAAAAATTGAATTAAAAATAAATTTAATTATTATTGTAAAAAATAATGTCTTATCTTATTATATGTTTTAAATGTCATGTTAAAATTATCTTCATATATACATACTTTTTAAATCATTCATACCATATATATTAATAATTAAAAGGGAGAAGCACAAGAACAACCAATTAAAAAAAACAAAATACACATATAGCACACACATGTCAAAAATATGCTAAAATGCCAAAGCAGAATAAAATATTTAAAAATAATATAATTTGACCGCGTATTAACCACGCTTTAAAAAGTTGACCGCACGTTAAACCACATACTTTGTCTACTTAAAAGTGAGTACAAATCGAAAATAATACATGTACAAACTCAATATAACAACAAAATAAGAATAATATAAAAATAAATACTAATAAAAATGAGTACAAATTAAAACAATAATTGAAGTTAACATTTCGTGTGAAGTACCTGGCAGGTGGAGTTCTTTGAATAGCTGTAGAGGTCATTCCCATAATTCATTGGATGTGCCTTTGGCTTTCAGAAACTGTTGTTCTGCATTTCAGCCTTTGATGAAGCCACACACTACAATTTTTTTTGTTTCAACAACAATAGCTAAGAACCGAACTGTAGCTCGTTTGGAAAATTATTGCTGATATAATAACGCAGCAGTATTTATTATTATTCTGTTGTTTTAAGATTGCTCCCTTCGACACTTGCAATATCTGAAAACGCGATGGGATGGAGAGGAGATTTGGAAACATTAGGATTTAGGGGTTGTGGATGGAGAGGAGAGTGATAAAGTAGAGAGACGGAAAGAGAGAGATCGAGGAGAGAGAAGGAGGAAGAGGTGTATAAAAATTGTGCTATTTTAATAATTATATTAGATCCATGTGTCAAAATATTTATTTGTAAAAATGATGTGTTAAAAGCAAATAGTAAATTAGAAAAATAGGATAGCTGGTGTAATTTCCTCTAATTAAAATCATAAATATGAATAAGATGACAAATTTTAGGAGATGACAAGTTAAGTAAAAAATTAATCGCTCAAATTAATAATTAAAACGCATAATAGTTGGAAAAAAGAAAAAAATATAGTCACATAGATGTTTGCTAACGAAAAGAAAAAAATCATAAAAAATAAATAATATATAAAAATAAAATAATAACATTTGAAATATAAAATAATAATTAATAATTTATTTTATATATATATATATATATATATATATATATAAATTAAATATGAGTACCTTAATATCTATTTCTTCTGACAACAAAAAACGGAGATAGGAATGCAACGATATAACTCCGCCAATGCTGATGATATTGGTCGTCATGAAGAAACAGGAGTGGCTCAATCAGACCATAGTGACACAAGCCAACATTTTTTTTTATGGATAGAGAAGAGTCGGAGACGACTAATAGTAATATATTCTTACTGAATGTTATAATACAGACATTATCTTTCAGTTACGGAATATTTTCGAAAGTCATAACTGATACAGACAGCGGATTTGAGCCCTTGTATTGGTTAGGTCATCGTAATACCTTATTGAAGCAAGCAGTCTTTGGCCTGAATACATAGCTCTATTGTTTGACACGGATCTGCGATAATAGACAACCTACAGTTTTCGTCACTCACACTCGAATCCGCACCAACGCGAACTAAGGCAGCGCCCTCGACCGCCAGGCTATCCTCAAGAAGTAAACAAGAACCAACATTAAAAGTATAACAAAAAAGGAAAATAATTCAATCAAATTTCGGGCTCAAATTTACTATTGGTATCAACTATAACTCTTGAGAACATTTCACAATAGGGAGATAATACCTGTATAATCACTCCTCTTTTATCGTAAAAAAAAATTCAATCAAATTCTAAAATTTGAAACAAAAACGAAAATAAATAAATAGTAACTATCAAAAGTAGTTAGCTTTCATGTGTTTTGTGGCGGACCAAAATCCTACTCTATTGGGTCGCAAAAATTCACTTGTGCAGACAAACACACACGGTTTGCCATTTTCCCACACGGTTTCACAGAAAAGTCTACCTGTGTCGTGGAGACCACACCACAATTTGATAATTTTTTTAAAAAATAAATTATTCCTTTCGTTCTATAAAAATAGACTTATTATCTTTTTTCTATAAATTAAAAAAATAATTGAAATAATTAAATTTTAGAAGAATTTTTTAATAATATTCTTAAAATTATATCTTAACAATTAATAACATAATTTTTAATATATTAAAATAAAATTATTATAATAAAATAATACATATCCACTAATCTTAAAAAAAGAAACAAATCTTTAATTTAGAATGGATAAAAAAAAATTGCTTATCATTATGGGACGAAGAGAGTAAATAAGGAAAATTTTTACGTACACTTGGTGTGTTACCTTACTCATGCTCTTAGAATGAATTTAATTATTTATATGTCATATTTTGATTAGGTTAGTGTATAAGTAGGTTATATATTATGTGTAGGTAAGAATTTTTCATTAAATAATTTATAAAAAACTTAAAAATTTCTCCGATCTCACACTAGTGACGCAGTTGAAGTGAGAAAGAAAAGAAAAAATAAATGAGGAATTGTCCGAGACAAGTGCAATCACACTTTTGGGACCATGCAGTTGAAGTCTCTCTCTTCTTGGAAACTTAAAAATTCCTCCACTCTTACACTGGTGATGCAGTTTAAGTGAGAAAGAAAAGAAAATAAATAAATAAGGGATTGTCCCAGACAAGTGCAATCACACTTTTGGAACCATGCAGTTGAAGTCTCTCTCTTCTTGGAAACTTAAAAATTTCTCCACTCTTACACTAGCATATGCCAAGAGTGAAGACACAATAATTACTCTATGGGTAAATAGAGTGATTGGTTTTTCTTGAACTTTCTTGTAAAAATACAACACTTAAATAAATTGTTAGTAATAAGAGTGTGTGTATCCGCATGCCAGTGAAAATAAGCTCAAGTAAATAAATAGTAAAGAGGAAGATTAAACACGAATTTTTAGTGGTTCGGCCAATTATCGATGCCTATGTCCACTCTTCAAGCTCCAAGCTTGAGTTCCACTATGCTAGCCACCAAAGCTCACAACAACCACTTTCCAAGCTAAGTGGAAATTTATCCCTTACAACTAGTTGATTTCGGTTCAACTATAAACTAAGCAGAAACTATGCAATCACCCCTTGATTGCACTTTCCTAACTCACATACAAGTATTTTCAAACTCTTACAAAGATTACAATTTAGAAACAAAGTGTTGGCATTTTGTTATAGTTGAATAAAGCAAACTATCCACAACAAAGACTATTTTTGAGAACCAAATAAAGAATTAATATAGCAAGGAGTTATGTGTCTTATTTTGTCATTCAAATCTCTATTTATAGTGTTTGAGACCCTCTTGAAGTTGATTGAACCATTAGAGTATCATAGAGACCCGTTGGAAATCAATCATGAAGCTATTTTTAAGTTGACAGCTTTCATTAGTCGACTACCACAGTCAATCTTCACTTTTGTCCATATGGTTAGTCGATTACCGATCTTCACTGGTCGACTACCAGGGTCACACATTCGTTACATGACCATTATTTTTGAAAGATTTGACTTGTAAGTCACGTGAATGTCATTTCGAGTCACATTTGGGCAATTATGATATTCATTAGTCAACTATCCAAACTCATTAGTCGACTACCAGATGACTTTTCTCCATTAGTCGACTACCAGCCATTAGCGTTGCTTCTGTTTGTGCTTTAGTCGAATATCAAACTGTGTTAGTCGACTACAAAAGCCCTGTAAATTCTTCAATTGATTTCTTCATGCATTAGTCGACTCCCAAAAGTCATGGGTCGACTCCTAGACGTGTCAACATGATTTTCTTAGCTTTTCTTGGTCTTCTTTGATCTTGAATTTACTTTTTTTTTTCTTATAAACATTATTACTATGTTTTCTACTTAAATCAAAATATAAAAAGAATCAAATGTGAACCACTCTTGGTTTAACAAGGAGTATGAACACTATACACCTATTAGGGTCATACAATGATCTTGATTAACAAATCTGACTGTTGTTGTGTCTTCACTACAACCTTCAACCTGTAAATGAAATTTGTGTATGCCTTTCCCTAGAAAGTTTTTCACAATCACTGCTTCCGCTCGTAACTCTGATCTCAATGAAGCTTTACTCATGTTCACATATCATGACTGAAAATGATAGGTGCCTATGTAAGCATTGAGACTTATGTGAATGCATCATTAAAACAATCTTCCCCTCTTACACTAGACGATCCACCTTAGCTAAGTTCACTTGCTCAGTGTATCGCGCTTGGTCGAATCAATCATAACCATTAACAATACACTAAAATAGCCTAACTCAATTAAGTGTTTTGAATGTGTTTAGGGTCTTAAGGGCTGAGTCACCGAGAACCATATGTTCACGGCAAGGTCTCACACTAGGAAAAGAAATATTAGCTTTTATAGGCTTTTCCATCCGTAAAATCGTATATAGTATGCATGGTATGATCATGTGCTGTAGTGTTCTATCCTTTCTTTGGAGTAACGCATGTTTATAAAATATTAACACCACACAGAAGTTTCGGTTAGAATGTATTTCACCATTTTAACCTTAATCCACCACTTACCAGGATTACTTTTGTTAAGATAGAATGTTAAAAGACTCTCAATTTTAGTATATAATCATTTAAAGATCTTTATAGGAGTTTATCCTATGGCATACATTTTTTTCATACGAATTTTTCTTGCTCTATTATAATGCACTCGCAGTTGTAAATCATAAGATAGCTTCTTAATTGTGAACACGATCTGGACTTCACATTCAAAATCAGCATCATCTTAGTCCTTGCATCATATGTCACAAGACTAAGGTAAACATCCGTGTGAGTGGGTTATTTCTCTGTCCAACATGCTCTTTTACCGACGAATGTGTATTTACAACATTCTTATATGTGTATTGCAAGCAATGAATTTACAAAGAAAAAATGATTTAATTAATAGACTCAGAATCATAATAAGGATATACCGAGTAATGTTTCCTATCCTACGCAGGCCTAGAGATACAACATGTCTAATGAAATCTTCTCTAGCTAAGGGCTTAGTAAATGGATCCACAATCATATATCGCATAAGGATATACTCTAAATTCAAATCTCCACGTGCAACTAAATCTTTAACAAAATGATACTTGATTTCGATGTGCAGCTTCTTGCCTTGCGACAGGCATAGCTATGTACTCAAATTCTATAGTAGATAATGTTACGCTAGTCTGTTTCTTGCTTCTCTACGACACAACTCCATTGTTAAGTCATAATGTATATTCAGAAGTGGATTTCCTCTTATCCACATCTCTGCCCAAGTCTCCATTTGTGTAACCTCTTAAACGTAGATTTTTTCCTTGATAATACAACGCGTAATCAGCAGTGCCCTTCAAGTATCGTAGAACTAGTTTTACTACTTGCCAATGTGATTTTTCAGGGTTTGGAACTATTACATATCAAATGTTGGGTCTATTACATATCATTGTGTACATTAGGCAATCAATGGCATTGGCATATGGAACTTTCTTCGTACGTTCCTTCTCTGTTGTCATTTGTGGACACTTCTCATAGCTAAGTTCATGGTTCTTAGCTATTGGGGTCGCCATGAGATTGCAGTTTTTCATATTAAAGCATTTTAAAACTTTATGGATGCATCCCTTTTATGAAAGAGATATCAATCGTTCAGATCAATCTCTTGAGGATTTAACCCTAAGGATATAATCGGGTTGCTAACCAGTCTTTGACACTCTTGATCTAGGTCAAATCGTTACCAACAACAAGAATGTCATCTACGTATAACGTTAGAATGAAAAACTAGTCTCCTGAGCTTTTAAGGTATACGCAATGGTCTTCATCGATCATTTTGAAATCGAATGAGATAATTGCCTCATGAAAGTGAATTTACCATTTCCTTGAAGACTACTTGAGACCATAAATGGATCTCTTCAGCTTGCAAACTTTATGCTCACTACCTAGAATTACAAAACCATCAAGTTGTACCATATTGATTTCTTCGTCCAGTTTCCAGTTGAAAAACGCAATCTTTACATCCATTTGATGTAACTCAAGGTCCATGGCAGCAACTAACATTAAAATCAACCTTATCATGGCAAATCTCACAACAAGTGAGAAGGTCTCATCATAGTTGATTCCTTCCTGTTGTGTAAACCCTTTTTCAACTAAGCGAATTTTTTTCTTGATGGGCTTAGCGTCAACACCACTCTTAATCGTATGTATCCACTTATTCCCAATGGTTTTTCGGCCTTCGGGGATTCTAACCAATTCCCACATTTGGTTCAAACTCGTAGATCCCATTTTTTTCTTCCATTGACTTAATTCATTATTCCTTACATGGGGATTCAAAAAACTTTCGAATGTTTGCAGGTGCTTCCTTGTCTAGTGGGATGATTGTTAAGAAAGTGATTCTTCTATTGAAAAATGTCATCGTGGAACTTTAGCTCTCGACACTTATGTGGCAATTATGCCTCTTGATACATGAATCACATATATTTGTCATGGTTTGGTATACTCCCACTGGGAAGAAGATTCTCACTCCAACTCAAATTAGGATTCATACTCCCACTTGAGTTAGGATCATGAACATCCACACTGGCGTGAGGTGGAACATTTAAACTTCCATCCTTGGCCACATAATCTCCCTTACTCAAATGGAGTGATCCTGAATTTTTAGTATCCTCTGTTTCTTAAAAAGTGAATTCCTTACTCACTTCTTCCAATTTTGGAAATTCCCTTTCAAGGAATGTGACATCTTGAGATTTGTACATGGTCACCGTGCCATCTTTTTGCTCCTCACTAAGACATATCCTTTGGAGGTTTTAGAATATCTTATAAAGATTCTTGTTCTACCATTTGGGTCAAGCTTTCCATGTTTGCTAGAGGTATCATTGGTGTAAGTTGCATAACCCTACGGCCTCAAGTAAGATAGGTCGGGCTTGTGACCTGTCTACATCTTGTAAGGTGTGGTGGCAACAGATTTGGTTGGAACATGATTTAGGACATAAGTTGTTGTGAGTAATGCATTTCCCCAGAAAGAGATTGGTAAGTTCGCCTCATCCATCATTGATCTTACCATGTCAATGAGTGTTCTATTTCTCCTCTCTGCCACAACATTTTATTGCAGGGTCCTAGAGATTGACAATTGGTGTTCAATTCTCCTTTCATCACATAATGCCTTGAATTCCTCATAGAGGTATTCCCGATCACAATCGGTTCTTAAGGCCTCAATTTTTCTATCTAGTTAATTTTCATTATATAAATCTTTTGAAACAACTTAACGCTTTGGACTTATGGGAAATCAAATAGATGTGACCATAGCATGTATAGTCAATCTATGAATGTGATAAAGTAGTACGCTTCATGGCGTGTTCTCACGTTCATTGGTCCACAAACGTCAGAATGGATAAATTGCAATGGATATTTAGCTCGCGATGCTTTACCAATTGGTTTTCGCACTATTTTTCCCTCAAGGAAATTCTTGCAATTTGGTAACTCGACTTTTTGTAAATTACCTAGTAGAGTTGCCTTGGCCAGACGACCCATACTGTCTTGGCCAATATGATTGAGCCTTGCGTGCCATAGATTAACATCGCTCATATAATTAGATGATGAAGTAAAACCATCCATGGCAAAACCAGAGCCATAATAAGTATCACTCAAAAACAAATCTACTTTATCGTTCTCAAAAGACAAAGCAAATCCATTATTCATCAAAGTTAGAGCAGAAACCAATTTGTTGGAGAATTTTTTCGGGAATGCCTTGGTTGAGTTTGTAGAGAGGAAGCAAGTTGAAGTGAGAGAGAAAATAACACCAAGATTTATAGTGGTTCGGCCAATCATGCCTACGTCCACTACCTAAGTCTCACTTAGGCTTTTCAGTATCGATGATTGATTCTGGATCAATCCAACAAAGCCTTACACCAAGGTTGATTGTGGCTCACACCTCTAAAGCCAACAAGGTTGATTACGGCTCACCCCTCTAAAGCATACAGGGTTGATTACGGCTCACCCATCTAAATCCAACAAGATTGATTACGGCTCACCCCTCTAAAGCCTACAAGGTTGATTACTGCTTACCCCTATAAAACCTACCCAAGGTTGATTTCGGCTCAAACCTCTAAAACCATTACAATGTTGTTTTCTCTAGGTTCACAACAAACCTTTCTCACTCTCAAAGTATTTACAAAAAATTTACAAAAGATGAAGGCTCTATGCTAGAGTTTGGTTGTTTAAAATTGATGCTTGAATTTAGATCTCTAGCTTGATTTGGTGTTTTGGAGTAAGGGGAATGATGAAAATGATTTATACTTGAATCCATATAATTATCCACGTTTTTCTGCCCTTCCTTGATGTATTTATAGCCTCTCCAAGTGATATGACCGTTGGTAGAGATAAAATAGTCGTTGGAGTATATTTTTGCCCGTTGCAGCTATCTGTGCCACTCTCAAGTATGTCACTTTATCCTCACATACGTCACCTGAGAATCTTTGCAGCTCACGTATGTGACAATACATGTTACGTACGTTGATCATCTTTGAGCAAGTTTTGCGTACGTGAAACTATATCTTACGTACGTTAATTACAACACAAGTATGTGAACTTCTCCTTACGTACATGAAACATGCTTCAGAGGGTTCCAGTGGCTTCTGCTTGTCTTCAGACCCTCCCTCACGTACGTGACTCTTTATTGACGTACGTGAAGCACTTGCAGTGGCTTGTTTCACAAATCCGAGCTTTCCAACTTGTTTTTATTTAAGTCAAACGTTTTGCTTATCATCAAAACATAAAAAGGAACTTATTGTTGATAACCCTTGATCCAACATAAGTTCCTTCGTATTTTCGGAGCATAGAGGGTATCATGTAGCAATAATGTTTTGCCACAGTGCAAGGTCAGCATACAAGTGCCAATACCTTGGACCTCCACTTTTACATTGTTCCCAACATATATCCATTTTGTTCCATGAGGCACTTGACGGGACTGGACATATGCCTCACGTTCTCTGCTCACGTGGTCGGTTGCTCCTAAATCAATCACCCATTGAGGATGGCATTCAGTTAGAAATACAGAAATTGCCACATAAGCATAATGAAAACATGAATAAAGGTTTTTTACCTTATTAGGAGCATTGCAATCTTTGGAAATGTGCCCCTCTGTTGGCAGTTGTAGCATTTCATCTTAGAAATACAGGACTTACCCTTGGCCATTTTCTTTTACTGCCCTTTTGGTTTATGTTTACCAGTGAAATCATTTCCTTTGTTCCTGAAGAAGAATGCACTCTACTTCCTCTTCTCTTTGGTGGTCGAACCTTTTTACGGCCCAAAATAAGCTACAAGAGCCTCAGCATTAATCTTGAGAGACATCAGACGGTCCTCCTCGAGCTCAAGATGACACACTACATCATTGAAAGTTTGGATGTTCAAAGCATACGTCAGATGCTGCTTCATATGATCCCAACTGTTTGGTAACAAATGGATTATGGCTTGGATTTTTTGCTTCTCGGTCAGCTTGTGACCAACATCTGTAAGCTCATAGATCATATTTTCCTTTTCCCTAAGGTGATTTTTCATAGTATGATCATGACGCTTCTGGTGTGTCAAATTTAATGGTTAGTGACTGGAGCTTAGTTAGCCACACACTGTCGAATTTCTCCTTCAACGCAGCCCAGAGTTCCTTGGCATACTCATAGCCTCAAAATTGCTTAGCGATATCATCATTAATTTCACTCAGGATGATGATACGATAGCGGTATTCTTCTTCTGCCAAGCGACATATGCTTCACTTTCACGCCTATGTTGAGTGGTATTGCCATCCTCGGGTTCGACCATGATCGTCTTTAAGGGATAAGAAGCCTCTTGCTCCTCCATCACATATTGGACTTTCATAGCCCAATTCTCATAATTGTCACCATTCAGGTTGTTGTCTTTGTTAAGCTCAGCAACAATTAATTTCGAAGAAGTAGACATATTGTTCAGAAATCTATCACGCAAAGTTGTACTTAATGAGGAGATGAAGCAATACACAAATATTTACTATCCATCCAGAAATTAAACAAGCATAACAAATTATATAAGTTTTTAATAGAATAGTGCACTAGGTGTTCTATTACCATCTCATTCTTAATAACCAATTATACTAAATTTAATTTCAAGGATAGTAAACATTCAATTAATCCAACTTATAGATTCGGTCTCTAAGTATTCTAACTTAGGATTTCTATGTTGGGTATTACATTAATGAGTCCATACACAATTAATAATGCAATAATATACAGCAACATTCAACATATAAATAATTGCATCCACAACAACTAAGCAATTTAATGCAATAAATAGATCAAAAATAATAAATGCAACCAACATAATTTATTATCTCAACATAGAAAATGTCAACAACAAATGTAAACTAAGCAACTAAAACCAAATACCTAAACATGTCCATAAAATTTATTTATGTACAAAATGACCAAGTGACTAATCATTTGTTCCTAAACTCAAGATATTAATGGGTTCAGTAGTTACAAACCACCAAGGTCCTCAAAAGTGACTCTCGTACTTCCTACCGTAACTCCTTAGGAAGGGTGTATCTAAGGTTACCCAACCATAGACGTTCGATCTCACAACCACTGTACAAGACTATAGAGTGGTTAGGCTGGAAATGCCTAAGTATAACCCTCCTAGACAGGTCACGTAAGAATCCCCTAAGGGTGGTCATATAGTCTCCCTTGACCATGGAGAGAGCGAAACACTCTTAGGTCGAAATCGGTGAATGAGTCAAAGACCAACTGAATCACTCTAGTAATGTCAATTCCTAGAATAAACACATCATGCCATACAACTTCCTGGATTTATTGTTCATTCGAAAAAGATGTGCAACTACCCCATCGACAACGTCTTTCCATATCTTATGGTCCATCTTGATGCCCTCAAGTTTTATTTCATACGTCTCAACCTAGCTTCGAGGCTGGGCCTCTGGCTGATATGGGTTTTTGGAAACTCACCATCTGAAACAGACACAAAAAAGGTGAATTACTACAACTGACGTACCTTATTAATTGATCATGCAACCAATAGATGCAGCCAAGACAACAAGTATAAAATACAAAATATACGAATAAAATAAAATTTTTCGAACAAAATTTAAATAGAAAATACATAATTTACATTTAATAAACACCAAATAATTTAAGACAAATTGGTTTTGGTATTCAAAATATTCTATAAAATATACCAAAAAATTCAGAAAAAAAAGTAAAACATATTTTTGTAAAATTTGGAAAAATTTGGACGTTAAAAAATGTCGTACGTGTCATCACGGGCCGGTGTGCGATGTCTGCCATGTGTCATTATCTAATAGATCTACGTGTCCTACCATGACACGTGTCAGACTATGATTGGGTCTATGTGGCATGAACACATGTTGGCCTATATGGCAGTGTCATGTGTCATCACCTGATTGGTCCACGTGTACCTCGGGATGGCTAGCCAGACCTGTCACGTGGCGATGATGTGGCATTGGTAGCATGGCACTTTTTCCACGTGTCAGATGTTATTGGTCCACTTATGCACCGGTTTGAACAATTAGCAGTGCCACGTGTTGATGATGTGGCTGCTAACTTGTCAGTCGGCGTGACATTTGGTGCCACGTGGCGCTTTGTGAGTGGACATTGCCATCCTTGTCATGTGTCGCTTACATAGCTACCTAAGTGGCTAGTTTTACCACTTGTCATCCCTCATTCGGCCAAGTTGCGTACACATGTCGCTTAGTCAACATTTGTCCCCTGCCACGTGTCTCGTTCTGGTTGGTTAATGTGAATTGATTAAGCCAATCAGGGTGCGACACTTGTGCCCTAATTTCTTATGCACAACATATCAATTTTTTCCCTCACAAATCGATTCAGAACGATTCTCGTGCTATTTGAAGGCCTTCTCGGTGGAATTTGCCGATGAAATTTGGATGATGATGATGTTGATGATGGTGATGATGATGATGATGATGATGATGATCATAATAATAATAATAATAATAATAATAATAATAATAATAATAATAATAATAATAATAATAATAATAATAAAAGAAAAGTATATGTGGGTACCTACCATCGCTGAATCAGAAATTAATTTCTACAAACTAGGAAAACAATCATTATAATCAAAGAAAATTAGAAAAATATTTCTTAAAATAAGTAAAGAGGAGTTGTGAAGTAGAGTTTTTTGAAAAACTAAAAGAATAACTCTATTTGAAATATTTCAAACACAAAAAAAAACTCTATCTGAATTTGTAATATCTCGCCCATCTAAATAGGTTCTCTGTAACCTTTTGTTTGATTATGTAGTGTTATGAGATGTTCATATATGTTTCGTTCATCATTATTCTGAGTGTTGGTCTTTTGTTGGCCCCGGGAATGATGGGATGGGTGATCCTGAGTGGGAAATGCCTTGGAAATGGAGTTTTGTGCACATAAAAAAGTTGATGGCTTGTTATGCGCGTAGTAGAGTTGTTATGAGCGTAGAACAACATTTTTGATTTGAACCGTGGCATGGGAGGTCGTTTATGCCCGTACTACGTGGTACTACTCACGTAACATGTACATTACGTGCATAGTATTGGTGTTGTGCGCGTAAAGGGCTATTTTCTGGGCGAATTTTGGTGCAGCACAACGTTCTGACTTTATGGTTTTTTAAATACCCCCATCCGACCTTCCTTCGGCCATAACTCGCTCTTACCTACCAAAATCACTTCAAATTGAATCCTCTCCATCTTCCAACGCATTTCCTTGTTTCTCCTTGGTTCATTAACACTTCTTGAGGTAAAAAAACTCTTTAATCTTTGCTCTTTGCTATTTTGCTGCATATTCATCCTATCTAGGGTTTTGAAAGAATTTGGAACTTTGGTTTGGTTATTCATTTTCTATTGAAATGGAAGTTAAATGTAATTGGATTATGGTTGTTTAAGGTCTAAATCATGGGATTTTAACTTCAGATTTTGGAAGTTTTTATGTTGAACGAAATGGATTGTTCTTAAGCTAAGGTTTCAGTTTTGGACGGATTCCTTGTTAGATCTGAATAGTTCTTGATGTATCTAGGTAGGAGAGACCTAGATTAGCATAAATCCTTGTGGATTTTGAAGATTTGATGTTGTTTGTTCTATGGGCTCAAGAAATCCGAATTTGATGTTGAGATTTCTTGATGATTTGGAGTTTCTTTTATGAAATTGATGATGGATTCATGCTTATGAGGTTGATATTAACCAATGTGGGTGATTGGAATCGATTTATATCAATCGAATCGGAAGTTAGACTATTTGGGTAATTTGCCATTGAGAACCAAACTT
Source organism: Flueggea neowawraea (assembly GCA_948243855.1). Classification (NCBI taxonomy): domain Eukaryota; kingdom Viridiplantae; phylum Streptophyta; class Magnoliopsida; order Malpighiales; family Phyllanthaceae; genus Flueggea; species Flueggea neowawraea. Next base: position 5,041 of record CAODLS010088799.1, on the reverse strand, counting down.
GATATTTTGCATTTAGGAACCAAAATAGAGTTTGGCATTTATAATTGAGGATTTAATGGAGTATTTTGTTATTTGGTTATTTAGGAACGAAGTTGGAATACTTTAAGGACTATTATGAATTTGGCCAAGTCTCGGGGACTAAAACGTAATTTTATAGTGGTAGCGGATCAAACTTTAATTTTACGTAGATTATGAATTTATGATTGAGAATGATGAATTCACATTCGATATATGTTTTCAGCGACTATGGGAGTTTGCATTGCATTTGCATATCATTCATTTGGTATGGTCACAGTACCACATTTTGATATATGTTATGTTTATGCATATTCAGCTTATTGTTCCTGCCAGCGAGACCAGCCACCGATGAGTGAGATTTGACTTGTGATACCACTTGGACATCCAGGTGAGTGGCTAGAAGTTTTAGACACATAAGCTATGTCTCGAAACTTCTATTATGTTTTATGTTATGCTGAACATATTTACGAAAATGGACTAATATGAGGATTGGTTAAATGAATAAAATGATTATGTGATTTTTATAATCAATACTATGTTTTATGAAATTGATATATATGTATTATATATATTTTGTTTCAGCTCGGTTCGGTTTCCGAGGCGACCAGCCATCGACCGACGGTCAGTGAGTTTGGAAGCTCGGCATCCAGGTGAGTGGATGACAGCTTCAGACACATAGGCTGTGTCTCTTCCACTTAAATATGCGTTTTTGTTGTGTTATCACCATAGTATGTAAATTGGACTAATCTAATGATTGGTTAAATTAAATAAATTGGATTATGTGAATAAATATTCACTTCTTTGCTTTTGGGAAAATCACATATATATTTGTATATATGTTTTCCACTGATTTGAACTCTGAGTGCATGCTTTTCTTTGAATATTAAAAGTTTTTGTTTTGGTTTCTAATTTGGAAGCTTTGTTCTATGAATTCGATTTGGAAAATGTGACACGTTTTTTGATAAACAGTATTTGTTTGGATTTTCGAATATCTTTTCGAAAATAAAGATTCGGTTTCTAAATATATATATATTTATATATATATTTGGATTATGGATTTGGTTTGGAAGATGATATATATATATATATATATACATTTTATCGTATATATCTGATTTGTTTTAATATGTTCGGTCACATAACCATTATGTTTTGGATTTAAATATATTATGTAATGTTTTGGAGATGAGACACCTATGCTACGGGGTACGTAGCCTTTGGTATACCAATGCATGTTATGTCCTAGCTATCGAGGCAGACGATAGCAATGTTGTCCTGATCAGACACATGATTAGATTATGGATTAGTGGCAGAGTCCACAATCATTATACGATGGTGGAGTGACTCGAATCTCACCACACTTTGTTTATGGTCCCTATCCGTGATATATGTTTTTGAGTTCCGTATTTATGAAATACGTTTTGATTTTTAACGGTGGTGGGGCAAACCTCAACTAGTGACGATGGTAGGGCAAACTTCATGAGTTGAGATGAAGTCCTTCAGTTTAGGCAAATCCCACATCTTCAAGTTGAGTATAGGCAAATTCCACATCGATAAGATATGATTTTGAAAATAATATTATTAGTATTATGATGCCTATTAAGGCAAAGTTTTGATTATGAGATTTTGAGAAAGAACTATAAAAGTTTTTAGATCTATTTTTGAAACGGTTTGATAACAGCTTTAAAAGAAAAGGGTTTTCGGAAGTTCTGAATTATTTTAAGATGTTTTGTTTGAAACATTTGTTAAAGCAAAAGATTCTTAAAACATTCTGGTTTAGTTCCATAAGGATTTAGTGCATGTTGTTTGCTTTGGTTGCAAACGATTTTTGAAATGGTTTTCATGGAAACCATACTATGTATATAGTGTATACGTATGTATAACTTTCGTATACCGCATGTGTTAGATTTCAAATGGTTTTCAAACCAGTCTTTGTGAGGCACGTATGAGGCGATCTGGAGTGTTGTCCCTCACTCACAGGGTTTGACCATTTTTCTTTGTTTGTTTTGTACCTGTTATTATCATCTTACAGGTGACTCTTGTGGATTATGTTCGTTGACTTTTGATGCTCAGTGAAGGATTTTGATGTTGCGGTCAATGCCCTTTTGACCGGGCCCATTTGTATGATTTGTTAGATGCTCCACACCGGATTTCTGTGGGTGTTGTGTATGTTTTTGTTATTGTTTCTGACATTTCAAATGTTTTAATTTGAAATAATTTCCGCACTTAATATTATATATGTTTTGTTTTTAATATACAAAGATTATACTTTTATTTGTTTTTCATATTTCTCTAAATATGATATTTGGGTAGAAGTTCTGTACTATGAGGCTTGTGCGAGATGGGCTGGGCTTCCACAGACAGTTCACCTCGTACGCCGGTCATGGTCCCGGGAATGGGTCGTGACAAGGGTGGTATCAGAGCCTAGTTTCGTATTGTCTAGGGCGGTTGTAGAGCTTAGGTATTCTTGATTGAGTCAGTCTGATTTGCCTCCGTATATTCTTTGATTTGTTATCTGGTACTGTGTCAAAGAACAACATTCTGAAGTGCATATATGTATTTTGATTGTCTGTTGCATTCATAGCTATGGACTCGTGCTCAGAGTCTCCAGCTAGTTCCATCGCTGAGGGCGCTGAATATTTGGTAGTGAATCTGAGGGATTCGCGTGGTCGTATGGAGGTTGAAGGATCACCTCTTTTGTTGTAATCTCTGCATATGTTTTGTTTGGTATTGCATAACATTGCATATCATATCAGTTTGCTTTCAATAGACCATATCTATTATGCAGCTGTAATAGTACTTTGGTTAGAAGGGATTCATTAGGGACATTTTGGTAATTGGTTCCTTATTTTCTGAGGAAAATATTTATTGATTTTATAATTTGACAGGTGGTGACTTCTTTGATTTCTTTTGTTCATTTGGTGATTTCTACTAACGATTAACGGTATGATCATATCAGTGTTGATAAATTCGTTTGAGGATAAACGATAATGATGAGGAATTACAAGTAACTTGGGGAAATTAATTTGGAGTCGACTTGCAGTTGATTTATATGGTAAGTAACCATGATTTTTGAAATGATCTGGATCAATTGTGAGTATGCAAATTGACTTATGAGTTGGTTTGACTTGGACCATGAGAATTGGATATAGATGATGTACGTATTAGAGTACTTGTTATATTTTCGTGAGTGACAAAGGTGGTATCAATTTGGGTGATTTTGTGGCTTTACGGATTCGATATCTATGGATTTGATATCATTCTCTGCAAAAGAATATGTAGGGAATGGTAGTTGGTCATGATTGTTGGTTAATAATTTGAGATGTAATTGAGTTTTGGAACTCAAATTTGAAATATAGATTTCATGCCTCATTTGTTTGGGAATATATAGAATAATTGCTAAGTTTAGTTTGAAAGATTAGATTTGTTTGGATCTGTCCCAATCTTTCTTATCTTTGTAATAGTAACTTAGGTTGGATCTGTTCTTGCATATCTAACCATATGTTCTCGCAAGAACTTTTCTTTTTATAACTTAGGTTGTCGGTTTTTAGTGTTGAGCTGTTTTGTTCGAAATTCGAGGACGAATTTCTTTTGAGGGGGAAGTATGTAATATCTCGTATTTTTCCCCTATTAAATTTTCTAGTAAAAATATTTTTCCTCTTTGTTAAATGAATTTTTGTTAATTTTTTAATCAATGATAATTATTTTATTGGTTTTATAAAATTTGGTATGGTCAAATTTTTGTTGATTTTATTTATTAGAATTATTATTTTCAATTTGTGTTAGTAAGGAAATATTTTGTTAATTTTTATTAATTATTTCGAAAATTTTTAATTTAATTTCAAAATTTATTTTTGAAATTTGAAGAGTTAATTTTAAGTTTTAAATGTTAATTTGGTGTTTAATAAAGTTTAGAAATGATTTGGTAATGTTTTGATTAAGTGAAAATGGTTTAAAAATGAAATAGAAAATCTGGAAAAAAAAAGGACCGAACTACCGGTCGTTCAGTGTTCAAACGACGTGTCGTCTAGCGTGGTGTATGCACTGTCGTTTGGAGGCTGTCGTTCGCGCGTGAAATCTGTCGTTCGTGCGCGTGATTTTGGTCGCGAACGACAAGTCGTTTGCTTGTCTGGAGTTGAATTTTTTGGAACCAAACGACAAGTCGTTTGGGTTTTGGTTTGGGTTTTTAAAACCCAGCCGACCCGACTGACCAAACCAACCGACATTCATCTTCTTTCTTCGTCAAACACTGTTCACCAAACCCAGAAATCGTCTCTCTCTCTCCAGAACTCTCTCTCTCTTTGTTCCTCTTCCATCTCCACCCCAAGGAAATGTGATTTTCTCTTTCTCTCTCCTATTTTTGCTGGGTTTTATGGTTAACCGATTGGTTTTGGTTCGGTTTCGGTTTTTGGGCTGAATTTGGGTTTTTGATGATTTTTGATTCTGATTTATGTGATTTTTGGATGGTTTTGAGTTGGTTTTTGTTGGATAATGATAGATTGAGGTTGAATGAACATTAATCTAGCTTAAAAATGAAGATTTGATTATTTTTCATTAATTAGTCAATTTGGTCCGAAAATTTAGATTTCGGTTTGGTATGATTTTGATGTTTTTGATGCAAACCGAAGCTAGATCTAGGTTCAATGGGTTGTTTAGAGTTGATTGGAACCATCAGGAACATCGGGTTATGCTTGGTTCGGGATTAGGGACCGTTGGGTGTATTTTTGTAACGAAATGAATAAACTGAAATTCTGATTTTTTCTGAAAAAATTGGAAGACTGGGTCTGATATTTGAAAGGAGGGGCAGATTTGCAATTCTGGAAAAATATGGGTTGATTTGTAATTTTTGAAAAATGTTGGGAATTTTGTAATTTTGGAAAAATTGAGGTTTTAATTGTAAATTGAGTTATTTGGAGGATTTAATTATAAATTATAAAAGTTTTGGGTTAATTATTAATTTCTGGAATTTTTGGGAATTAATAATTAATTTTCGAGGTTTTAGGGACTAAAGTGTAATTTTACG
>CAODLS010088675.1:0-10534 GCA_948243855.1 Flueggea neowawraea | reverse complement strand
TCATTAGACGTTAGCTAACTCGAGAGAGAGGTTAATATACCATAGGAATTTCCACGGTCCAAGTGTCTGAATAACTGATTGAGTAACTAGTCATCGTCACTTAGTTTGGTATACGGGGATTCAACATCTAAGTGTCGTTTCCCATCGATTGTTCTATCCTTTTAACTGTGTGTATTTGCTTTTGAGTTGATTTCCATTTATTTTATTTATTCTGAATCACTTAATTTTTCGGTTAGATAATAAAGTGTAGAGTGAGTAGTTAGTAATCTTAGTTTCTGTGGGATACGACATTCGGTACTCATAGGTCCACTAGCTAAAGACGATAGGTACACCTGCCTTAGTCTTTAGGTGTAGGCCTATGACACACCAGCTTACTTCAAAGATGTCACCTTTATCCATCAATGTGCTTGAAACAACTTATAACATGCCTCAGCCTTGTCTTGCAATTTCTTTCAAGTTTTATCATTTGAACTTTACATCCCGTCTACATACGTAGAGCTATCTTTTATTCTGCATTTAGTCTACATGCTTTGGTTTACTTCAGCGTGCTTAGATAAAATTTGGAACTCTCTGTCTTCTAATGCAGAGCTTCTAAGTGCGTCGAGTCCCATTCTACACGCTTAGAAATGTTACAATGCCTTGTTGCGTTTTCTACATTCTTTCACATCTATATGCATTAATCATCTTCAACTTGCGTAGCCTCCAATGTTTATCATTCCAGTAAGTCTCAGGTATTTGCGACGTACGTTGATGGTAAAGCAACGTGCGTAGGGACTGATATGCTTAGCTTTAACTCAATTCAGTGTTTTGTTAATCATCAAAACTTAAGAGTGTTGACTATAAATGGATCAATAATGACTTGTGGGCCAACAATGAGATTTAGGCTCACTGCCAATACTAGGTGAACATACAGGGTCACAAACTAGAACGGACTGGAACATGCTTATGTTTTTTGCATTCTCTCCCCTGATCTGTACATTTTATTTTAAAAGATAATTAGGTAAATTATTTTTTAAAATTAAATTTGTGTGGATAAAAATAAAATTCATATGGGTAATGGTGACATATTTGTTTTAAATAATTTTAAAGAAAATTAAATTCGTTTTCTTGTAGGAAAGGAAAGGCGTTTTCTTGGAAGACAAGGAAAATAGTTTCCTTATAAGCCAATGATTAAGGTTTCCTTGTAGGACAAGCTAGGGTTTCAAATTGCTTATTTAAAGGCACCTAAGAGCTTAAAACCTAGCAATTGTTTTTGAAAGCCACCCAAAAAGAGAGAGAAAATGTTGAGGTTTGAGAACGAGTTCTCAAGACGCATTACTAGCACGTCACCACCTGTCTCAATCGTTCGTTTATGTAGATACCAGTAGAGAGTTTTTTTGAACTTCAGTGCCTGTGATCCTCATGTGATCAATTTCATTTGTGAACCACATCTCTGTTGGTTACCAAAGACATACTATGGAGGACTATTTTGTTATGTGTATGTGATGCCTTCTGCCTCGAATTCTAACACCAACTTGTATCTACACTCTGATGGATATCACATATCCATAATTAGAAAAATATGATCATTAATCAGAGTACATACTAGTATTTATTCATTATCGTTTTCATGATAATTAGTGACTAAGAATAATTTAGAATGCTATTTTTTTATCTTATATTTTTCCTATTAAATCATGCATTTGATGACATAAATAAAAATTGACTATTCATAAAATATTTTGTCAATTTAGAGCAATATAATATTATAAATATCAACAAATAAAGGTGTCTCATATATTAAATAACATTTAGAAGTGACAATGTTGATTTGATTATGATACGGCATGTCACTGGCATTGATTTGGTTTGGGTCAGTTTTGTCGGTAATCTGACAACCGAATTGACTAATTCAACTTTCCACTCTAGGCATCTATTAAACTAATTGGTTTGATTCGGTCACAACCAAACCATTTTTTGATTTTCCTAATCTCCCATCCAAAATCATTTGTTGGCTTTTAACTTTGTCTTTGGTTCAAGTCAATTTGGTTAATTAGTTTGGTTGGTTTTTTTGGGCTAGTTGTTTTTTTTTCACCCCTAGATATAACAATGATTATCACGTGCTGTAGTGTTTTAGGTCTATAGGCCGAGCTCCATCGAATACGGCGGGTACAAGCACCCCAGAGTTGCAGGGATGCTAAAGAATGAAAAATCGGAATCAATGAATAAAGGTGAAGAGATGTGCAGGTAAAGTAGTTGACTTTATCAAATAATTGTTGGCATATTTCTAAAAAGTAGCAATTCTTTTCTAATCAACTAATTTTCTAGAGTTGTAACATAAGTAGTATATATTGTAGTTATGTTAATATATTAGTGTCCTTGAAGTTAATTGTGTTGGTAAATTGGTCGTTTGGAAACAAATGTAATGAAATTATTTCAATGTAATGTAATTGGAAGTAAGTTAAAAATTGTAGTTCATTTTTGTTGGCAATAGATTAGTACTATCAAGTGGTTCCTGATTTTGCAGGCATTGTTGATTCCGTTAACATCGAACACAATATGGATCAACCGAAATCGACCGACGTAATGATGTAATTGATGTTAAGAAGAGCACCAAGCACTCATATGAAGTTGTGGTTCCCGACTTAGAATATGTAAGAACTCAACTCGTCTATATATTGAATGGATTATTACTTAGTAATTAACTCAAATTTTGCCAAATATGCAACATATTTTATCTAAACTTGGTGATGTTAAACAAGTTTTGAATGCTTATCCATTCATCGTTGGTGCTCATCCAATCATTCTTAGTTAACAAAATCTACCATTTTAGTTTGATTTTAATAGGCAAGTGATCTTAGTACAAATTAGTTTAGTACAGAAAATTCAAACAGCTCTTTCCGTATTTGATTCTATTTCATTTTGTTCAATTCGAATAATAATAATAATAAAAAGATAGAGCTCGAATTTAATGTTGAATCTCACACTTAATTTGAATAATCGAAAACTTTACTCTTTAGACTCATAAATAAGCTTGGTTTTGCATGATGTTTTTGTAACATCCCACCAAAGCAGGAAGTTGAAACTACCAGGTAAAGCAACTTGCTATGTAGCAGCTCTGTGTTCCCATATTGGATAAGTGTATAGGGATAAAAATGCTTATAAGTATAAGAACCTAGCTACTTAAGTGACCCAAGCTTGAACTTTTAATCTTAGGGGTTTGAAGCATATTAGTTGTCAGATATTGCTTAAGGACAACTGCGTTCTTATGTTAGGTTGTCACAATTATGGTATAAGGCCACTTCGAGTGTAAACTTGAACGGTAGTGAGGCAAACCTCAGGAGTTGAGAGGAAGTCCCTACGTATAGGCAAATCCCATATAATGAGGTAGAGTATAGGCGAACCCCAGACAAAAAAAAAACATGGGAGAGATTCTGGGCATCATGATTGGAAGTCTTGGCGATGAAGACGTCGCAAACCTATGGGGTAGGAATTGTAACATCCTACCAATGCAAGCAGCTGAAATTACCAGGTCAAGCAAACTGCTGTACAACAACTCCATGTTCCCACATCGGACAAGTGTATAGGGATGGAAGGACTTATAAGTATAAGGACCTGTCTACTTAAGTAGCCCAAACTTGAACTTTTAGGCTTAGTTGTTAGAAGTCTATTAGCTATTAGATATTGCTTAAGGAAAGTTGCATGCTTACACCGGGTCGTGACAGTTTTCCTTTGAGGAAATTAAACATTATGTTACATTTTCTTGCGACACTTTCTAGCATAACAATATATCTATTTTTATTTCTTTGGATGAAAGGGACGACAAAGTATTCACAAAAATAATACTTCTTTTAAAACTTAAACTCTTCTCCTGCTATTATCTCTCATTTTTTCTCAGTTTCTTTTCATTCTTATCCTCTTCCTTCTCCTCCCTCTCAATTTTTCCTCTTGCTGCCCTAATCTCCATCCTGCCAAAACTCATGCAGATCCACAACCATCTCCCTCCATTGAAAATGCCACTTGCTATTAGTCACATAAGAGGAAGGAGACACACTGAGCATGTCATTGCGAAATCTAAAGGAAGCTAATATGTAGTCGTTAGTTGCTAGATTTGAAGCATCACCATCACTGCTTATCATCACATACAAGAGAAAGATGCAAAAATGCCGAGACGATGTGATAAAAAATAATCTACATTATGTCATTGTAGTTCCTAGATCTTGATGGTGTGGTGTCTCTTACAAGGATGTTGATGGAGAAGTTGAAGCCAATGAAATCGAAGAGGGAATTGGTGAGGAGGATGAAGATTGGTTATTTTGATTGTTACATGATTACTGATGACTTTAATGACCTATTGAAATCTTTTATTAAATGGAATAAAGGCAATGGGTGTGATTGTCTGCTAAATCTTGAATCTGATATAGCAATGTGAAATTGATTGATTGAGTCCCCATAAGTGAACATGTGTCGATGTAGTTTTAACCTTTGGAATATTCCTAGGATATTGAATCCACAAAGAGCGAGTACTAAATGTGATTAATTCTTAAAAAGAAAATAAAACATTCCATGATTTGAGTTTTTCAATATTTGATATAAATAAAGCTAAACTAACAAAGTCAAGCAAATAAATCACAATTCATTGGAAATAACAAAAATAAAAGAGCGTTAGGACTTTCGAGACTTGGCTAAGACTCCAATTTTCTATATTAACGAATGTGGTTTTCAGGATTTTTAGTGTTTTCTCCATTTTACTCACTTAAAGTCTCATTCGAGTTCATTTAAGCTATGTCTAAATTTATTAGGTCAGTCCTTTCAGTTAAACCTTACTAAACTAGGCTTTTTAAGCCTTTTAGGAATTTCATTGAACACCTTACCTATATAAAATATGTCTATCCTAAACTAGGCAAGTTTAATGCTCATGGACCTCATCTAGCTTTCATCTTTTGATCTTCAACTAAATTTATCAAAACTATGATCATCGTAATCAAGCACAATAATAATTATTCAAAACAAGTCATCAAATCAAATCCAAGGCACAACACAAAATATGGAATTTAAAAATACAATACCCATTCATTAATAAACAAATATTCGTTAATAGTCTATATCTGTAAGTCCTAACAAATGATTTAAGCTACCATGATAATGAAAAATGAAATAAAACAATAATTAGAAAATGAAATATTGTCACTGGATACAAATATGAAGAAATAGAAGAGAGATTGATGGAGAAAAAGCCTCCTTAATGTCATATTTGAGAGAGGATCCCCTAGCCTTCAAGCTTTTCCCTTTCTTCTTTAAAACCCTAAGCTAACGTTCTCTCTAATGTAAAGACAAAGAGAATGTTTTGAAATTATCCAAGATACCCCAAAGAGTAAACAAGAGGAGTATTTATACCCCTCACATGACCACAAAACCCTCCAATAAATTCCATCAAAAATGCCCATTGATTGTGCCTTGGGTCCCATAGCTTTGTCTTTTCCTATCACCATCTCTCTCAACCCTCTGGGAGGGCCAAGGCTGTGGCCTCCAGAGGCTATGACCATGGCCTCTTTCTGTAACCGTTGCATTGAGGGTGGCAATGTACCACGGCCATGGCCCAGGGTGTGGTATGTGGTAGTTCACCATGGCCACGACATAGGGTGGTGTGGCAACAACCATAGTGCCTTTTGAGCTGATTTTTCTTCCAATTTTTCCCATCATTATAACTTCTCTTATAACTCATTTTCCATGCTTTTTTTATCACTCTTCTCGCAAATTTCATGCATTCTCATTCACCTTACACAAAGCATGAAAAGTGTAAAAAATATCGATAAATAAGTACACGTAGGGTAAAAATGCTATCTATTTATGCTTGAACTAACATGGAAATTTATCATACATCAAACCCCCCACACTTGCTTGTTTTCTTGTCCATAATCAAACCAAACCCAATCACAAGGAAAGAATACAATTTAAATCAAAAAAAGTAAAAGCATTCTTATGCTATGCAAGTAAAATGATTAAGAAAGCAATACAATGGTATTCATCATTCACAAGAACCAAACCTTGACATTTATAAGTCAAAATTTCAAGAGTTCATCCATAATGTTCCCTAGTCTATTGGCATCTCTAAAGTTTATCTCCCCTATTGCTAAGTTTAACAACATATTTATTTCTTTTAGAGCAAACTTAGCATCATTCATTCACTTTTCATTCATAGGTGCTTTCTTTCAAATTTTCTTTCATTATATCTTAATTTTAATCGCTTCCTTCTTATTTTGGGTGCTACAAACAAGTTAGCAAATTAAGGGTCCATATGATTACACTTAATATTTTCCACTGAGGATACTTATCATTTCGATCTCGGAGTTGGGACCCCATGCACTTATCCTTATTTAGGTTCACCTTCAAAAAGGGAAGCATAACCATTTAAAACCTTCAATAAAAGTGCCTTTCACTTTGATAATAGCCAAGTCAACTCTAAATGTTTTCGAAACAATTTAATCAATTAAGCATATTTGCATCAACCAACTTAGTAACAAGCTTGTAAGCCTCTTTTATGCCACCATTACTAGACTAAAATTGTTGATAAATGAACTCCAAACCTTGCAACCTAAAAAAATACCAAATTGAGGTTCAAGTAACCAACAAATACAATTTATTCCTCAATTAATCATGTTAAAAGCATAATAGTACACTACAAAAATTCCAACAACCATTTCAATACAAATATATTCTTCTCAAGTTTCACGCATTCTAAAGAAAATTCAAGCACAATTCAAACAAAGACATATAGGCAATTAAGCATCCAATCATAATACAAGCATTCAATAAACCTCTCCCCCACACTTATTTTGAGCATTGTCCCCGATGTTGGATAAAGTAAGTCCGGATCATCCCTAACAAGAGCAATGAACAAAGGGACAAGTTCAATTTCAAAATTAAGAATTAAAAGTAAAAGGAAGAGAGTTAAGAATGCTTCTCTAATTTTAGGCTTTGCGTGCTTTTTCTTTTTCCTTGAATGCACGGCTCCGCTTTCAGGTATGAGTCAAGAAAACTTAGTGGACACAAGTGTATAAGCATGATATAGCACAAGTGTATAAGCATGATATAGGCTATATGATCATGAAAGCATTTAACTCACTTCTACTTGCCTTTATTCAATGCAAGCATGACAGATAAATGCATTAACTAAAAGATAGACATAATTTAATGTCATTGTGGATGGAGAGTAGTTTAGCGTCATTTCGAATGTGTGCATTGGAATTACTTGGGAAGCCAAGTAGTCCATGTCGTGGATTCCATATATGGTTTCAATCTCTTTCCATTAACTTTAATTGGTTTGTGATCATTAGGCAAAATGCCAATTGCACCATATGAGTGAATTTTCAAAATTGGAAATGGACCACACCATGGAATTTTTGGTTTCCAAAGAATATGATTTTTGGGTGGAAAATACTAAATACTTTGACCTTCAAGGAAACCGCCCATAAAAAAATCATAACATTCTTTCTTGATTTTCACTTTTACACCCAAGTCCCTTTCAAAATTATTTTTCTCCTTCGCACTCTATTTTCACTCTTGGTTTTTCCCTATTGATCGTTCTCTTAGTTCGCACTATGTTCTCCGTTGCTCTCTTTATTACCTAAGGGTTATGGTGTGGGGTTTGTGGACAACATGCAACAAGATTCAATGACTTTAGCATTATTATCACAATCATTAAGCAAAAGCATTTTTAAATCTCTAAAGACATGAAAATCTTGTGTTTCACTCCCTTCCTAAAAAGTTAATTTTTCCTTGCTCACATCTATTAGAGCTCCCCCTATTGCTAAAAATGGTCTACCAAGAATAATGAGAAGCTCAATATCATTATCCATGTCAGGCACATAAAAATTGGTGGGAAAACAAAATTTACCGACCTTTACCAAGACGTTCTCCATAACTCTAAGAAGTCTTTGATTTAACACCCATACTCATAAAACACATGCTCACATCATCCATAACATAAAATAATACTTACATATATACAAAAGAGTTTACAGAAAGTCATTCAAGATAAAACTAGCAAAACTCATAAACATAAATTATATATATCTATAGTACAAGCAAGATCTGACAGAGAAAGTACAAAGCTTGATGAGCCATGAAGATCCCATCCTTAAACCCTATATGCACACATGATAAGGAGACAGAGTGTGATCGTGGCATTATAACATCTGTTGTGTTGTTGTATCTATGAGCCTGAAAATCAGCTCAAAAGCTAACATGTTGATAGCTAGGAAAAATTTTGTGCTTTATATGAGTTACAACTCAATAAGGAACCCAATATATCAAACATTATATAAAGTTAATGGCCCAGTATGTCAAGTATTGGCCCAGGTTCCCAATATAGCATATCTTAAGGATATTTCCAATACCAATAGAATTGACATGAAGGTCTTGTCAATATCCTACAAAATTGACCCCTATGTTCGATCAAATAAATCGCTAGCCAGCCCAATATGGTAGAATGGATTCTAGATGTGGCTCCTACGAGTTTTACACCGTATAACACTTAGTTCCATATACTTTCTCGTATTACCAATATTTCCAATAAAATTTCATATACTTGAACACATACGCCATACCATTCCTTTTAATCCATATGAAATCAAATGCAGCACATATACACAATGTAGCTCAATAACATTTCCAATAACTTATGTATTGTGTCTTTTGCATCATCAAAAATATTCCAATGTGTAGCATGTAAGAATTCGCCAATAATTAGATCATATACAATAGCCAACACCAATAATACCATGTATTTCACATAAGCTCAAAGCAATAACGATATATAAGCCACTTTACAAATATAACACGTAAGACACGTAATGAGTTCTCTCACAAGACAAAACAAGTTTAAGTCTCCTAGCTCACTTGTGGAGCCTCTCCATAGCCCTTCTGTCCTAATACACATCATCACACAATTTTCTTCCAATACAGAATGTGCATGTACCAATATATGTATGCGATGCTCGAATGATGAATGTTTCAATGTGCAACACTTATAATATGTATGTATACATTTAATCTGGTATGAATTAATACATTCTCATATGTTTTATACTACCTTTATAGGCGTCCAATATTCAACAACAGTTGACAGAATGCAAATTAAGCCTATTTGCACATTCTGTCCAGTTGGCGTTTTCCTCTCCCTTTGATAACCAAAAGAACTCATTCTATTCTAAAATTTAAACACGTTTAAAACACATATAAATGTTTACTTATACCAAAAATCAGACTCTACATCACTCAAATGAGGTCTACGCACAATATCGAATACAGTTTCTGCCATATTAGACCTGCGTACACTTATTCATATCCATAGTCCGTTATACTCATATGTAGCATATAAAAATTTATAGATATATAATAGACACACAAATAAACAACTTTCATGTTTTACACTTTGACTATATCTATCTCTAAATGCGTCAAAATAAGGTTGTGATACAAACTGAAATCCAGATGCAAACAGACCCATATTTCAATTCATACGAGTTTATTATTAAATCATGCTCCAATCCATTTATTCAACTTAAAACATATAAATACATGTTATAAATAAAATTAAACCAATAAAAATGAAGAAAATCACTTACTTTACTCCTCGGATGCAGTAGATGTGAAATTGACGATTTCTACGTTTCCTACCGAATTTGCTAAGCAAATCTGTTCTTCTCATCCTTTATCTCCTTTTACTCTTCTGTTTTCTCTGAACTAGATGACCTAAGCACAAAAAAATTGTCACTACAAGAAAAAGACGTTTTTGTGACAAAATCATTGCAACGACTTTTTTTTTCCAATTTTGCGACCAATTTCGTCGCAAAACTTTTGTGACAAAACAAATTCATCTCAAAAATTGGCGGGAAGCGTCCCCCAACTTTTTTGCGATAGATTTTGTGACACAATGACATTTGTGTAGCAGTAGTTGCGATCAATAGAGCTTTTGTCTCAAATACTTTTGGTCACAATTTTTTGTTTCCAAGTGTCATTTTGTTGCAAATTTAGCGACAAATTCATCACAAACCAATTAATTGCACATTTGATAAATTAATTGTTTCATTACAAATATTCAAGCTCTTAATTTTCATTAATAGAACAAATTGATTGTTCGTGTTGTTATATTTCTTAAAATTTCATAAATCTTTGAAAATTACTTGATCTCTTACAATTTAAAGGCTGAAAATTACTCGATTGCTTGCAATTTTTTAATTAGGTCCTTTTGATTTAACAAAAATAAATGTAGCGACGAATTGGTCGCTAAAATTGCAACCAATTCATCGCAAAACATAGTGAAAATTCAATATTTGAGGTAATAATTACTTAACAATTAATTAGAATAAAAGAATCTGAACTACGGTGAAAGTTACAAACAATTAATTTTTTATATTAATTTAAATAAAAATCTTGAATATTTTTAATGAAACAATTAATTTGTAAATGTATATTTAATATTTACATTGGTTTGCGACGAATTGGTTGCTAAAATGGCTACCAATTTATCGCAAACCATAGTGAAAATTCA
>CAODLS010088341.1:0-10927 GCA_948243855.1 Flueggea neowawraea | reverse complement strand
AAGGATCCAAGCCCAAACCAAAGGAGAAAGAGAAGAGCATAGCACTCAAAGTAATTTCCAAGCATGTAGGGTCAAGTGATAATAATGGCTCTAGCTCAAGTGAAATTGATGAAGAGCATTTGGCATATTATGCCAAAAATTACAAGAAGATAAAGAGCCATATGCAAAGGAAAAAAAGGGAGGATAGAAGGAGATACTCTAAGGATGAAAGAAGGGGAGACGAAGGTAAAAGTAAGGAAGAAGAGGATGGATGCTATATTTCCGAAAAACATGGTCATTATGCCAAGGATTGCTACAAGGCAATAAGAGCATCACACGAGAAGAAAAAAGGAAGGGCTTATTGCAACATGGAATGATGAGGTTGTGGATGAGAGTGAGCATGAAGTCATTAATATATGTCTCATGGCCTCAAGTCACCAATCGGAATCTGAAGCTTATTCTTCTAGTGATGAGGATGAGGTAAATGTTTTTCCTTATGATGAAGTACTTAGTTTATATTCTCAATTGAATCATTATTTTAGTTTATATTCTCAATTGAATCATTATTTTAAGGAATTGGTGAAAAGGAATAAGAAACTTCATAAGAAGAATGATGCTTTGAAAATGCATGTTGATAATTGCTCAGCAAGGTAGATGAATTAGAAAAGATTAGAATTGATCATGATGCTTGCATTGAAAAGGTCAAATATTTGCAAAATGAGAATGACAAACTTAGAAAAGAATTTTCATCCTTGTATGAAAAGTTATCAATTGGTAATGAAAATTTTGAAAGAATGCTTTCTAGACAAAGATTTGATTTTTCAAGAAAAGGTCATGGTTTTGATGCTTTGTCAAATAGTTCAAAATTTTCTAACTCACTTGCTTCATCATTTATATGTTCTAAATGCTTGAAATTTGGTCATAATGTTCATGATTGTAGAAGTGCGAGAAGAAGTATGAAAGTTAGGAAAGTATGGATTCCTAAGGGAACCATAGTTCCTAACATGGTATGCATTAATCCCTTTGGACCCAAATTGTCTCGAGTACCAATTTCGAAAGTTTGATTGTCATTGTAGGTTTGAAGTTCCATTGAGATAAGAGAAAAGAAAGGATAATATTAAATGAAAAAGATGCTCAATTGATAGAGAAAATGATGTGGAAATATGATTTTCGGTACTATCTTTCAAATTCCCTAATTCTAATTAATATTGTGAATATTGCCTTGATATTTATTGATGTGATCTATCTTAAAGATTTGCTTGAAATTTTGTATTTCTTAATCATTTTTTGTCTCTTAAATATTAGTAAATATGTTTGATTTTGATGATTGTTTAACTCAATGATTGTCATCTTTATATATGTCCTATGTGTGCATGTCTTAAGGAGGAGCATGTCCTATGTTTTAATAAATTTAGGGGGAGCATGTTCTTTCAAAATATTTCCACAAATCTTATGTTTCATAAATTGAATTATGCTTGAATGTTTGTTGATAATGTATTCACTAATCCCTTAAATAAAATTTGTTTAAATTCAATTAGAACTAGATTAAGTATGTGCAAAATTGATGATATGTGATTCATGTGCATTTTCTATTACATGTGTTCATAAATTCATAAAAAAAATTGTAAAATAGATCATATGAGGTATTGGTGATTTGGTGGGTGTTTGTTATGCTTGAATATATTTTTTGGACATGAAACACACGTTTTAAAAGGTCTAACTAGCGCCTCGAAGGGTCTGGAAGCTTTGGAGATCAAAATGGTAGGCACGTAACGGGCGTGACAAGGAGATAGCTTGACAATGGTAAACATGCCTCTCTTGTGAAACGCATGTCTCTTGCCCTGGAACACATTTTGGTGTTTCTTTATGGCATTTTGGTGAATTGAAACTTAAGACAACATAACTCAATTCAAGACATGATACTTTGGAGAACATGACGAAACTTCAAGGATGTCAATTTGGTGATTTGGTGAAATGTTCAAAGAATGACAAACTCAACAACCACCCCCAAGTGCTTGAAAAGTGGCATTCTCCATTCTCTCAAGATCAAACATTTCTACTTGCATATGCATCCATCTAATTTCACGTATATAGATGACATTTTATTGCTTTTTTAGAACATTTCCTAACATTGTGAATGGTATGATTTATGTTTTAATGCATATAACTTTTTATCTTTTTGAATCATTATTTTGATTGGATACTTAATAGCCTTGTTTATTATCTTGGTTGATGAAGTTTATTGCTTATGTTTGATGGATGACAAAAGTGAGAGAATTTTTTTTGATGTGTATGAATAAATTTAGCTCTTTTTAAATATCTTAAATATTTTTGTGAGGGGAAGCTAAATCATAATTTGAAAGATTTTTTTATCACTAACTAGGTTTTATCAAGACAAGGTTGAAAAACCTTGATCATAAAGTTCATCATTTCAGGGGGAGAAATTTATAATTCTTATTCATACAAAAAAGTTTGTCATCATAAAAGACATGTCAAAAGGTAGGGGGGGGGGGGAGATTGTTGAATCCTTATTTTTTTATAATGGACAAAAGTATTATGTAAATAAGAATTTGCATGATTGAATGTGAAGTCCTTGAAGAAGTGCATTAAAGTGAATATTAGAGATGGTTTGGAGTCATTTTAATGGTTATGGAAGTCACGATTTGAGTTAAGCTCATCCATCTCATGCCTTGGTTCAAAAACAAGAAGAAATGACAAGTGTAGGTAACTAAACGTGCATCTCTCTGGTGACACGTGCGTCTCATCACAATATCCAAACTACATGTCATTTTTTAAGCCTGTCAATCACAAAGAAAAGCTGTAGTTTATCATTGTTCATGTCCAGCTGAGGAGACGCACGTCTCACCTCATGTAATGCACATTTCACTCTAGAAAATTCAAATTTTGCAATGGCTACTGGAGAATGTCAGAAGAACGAAACCATCCCATGGAAAACGGTCAAATTTGATATCAGCAAGTAGAAATGCACGTCGCCCCACCTGAAATACGCATCTCATGGTACGAATTTGGGTTTTTGGAAGCTAGTGAAGGGCCAATCAAGTTCAAGTCTTCAAGGATCACTTCAAGAATCATTCATCAAGTATAAAAGGGACGTTTTGGACAGAAATTGAGAGAGAACCCACACACATTCATTGCAAACATTGATCAAACATCAACAACATTGAAATCATTCTTTGTGGGTAGTTGAGAGCATTCATTATTCATGTATAATCTTTGATGCTCTTGTGAAATATTGTGATCTTATCATTTGTGTTTCAATCAATTATATTATTGAGAGAGTGTCTTAAAATCAAATGGATTTCAAGAAAAGGTTTAGCATAGTTGTCCCTTAGAGAAATAACTAGATTGGGGAGAGTTCTCACTTACCTTGAAAGTGATCTCGGGAGAGGTTCTCAATACACCTAGGAAGGCGATTAAGGTTTTAAAGGTTCTCGCTTGATCCTTGGAAAAGTGATTGCATATTTATTGAAGGCCTTTGATAGGAAAGTAGTGGAAAATCCTAAGTGGGTATACTTAAGTAATGGGTGTAGGCAAGAGAGTTATCGAACCACTCTAAATCCTTTGTGTTCTTTGTTCTTGTTCATATTCTTTTCATTGAAATTTTCAAAACACAACAACAACGAAAGAAATACTCAAAACCAAAAAGTTCATCAAAGTGCCATTCCACACTATTCACCCCCTTTAGTGTGGTTACGAATCCTTCCTTAATTTTCCTATAATAAATTTGTTGTGTTTTGCCATACAAAATCAAAATTGAAGAGAGAGCCACCACAAATAAAGATGACTAGCTATTTATATGAGATAGGCAACTTGTAACATAATTAAAATTTCTTCGACAATGTTCCCCAAATGTCCTTCATAAAATTCTCCAGACTTTTCCTTCAATTAGCCATGTTTCTACCCCTTTTAGCTGTCAAAATGGGTCCTTCGATGTCAGATTATAATTCCTGCCAGCATCCCAAAAAATACCCATCTTGGCATGGCCATGTTTTACATACCCAGGATCCACTTTTAGCGCAAAACAACACCAAATTCAGTCCTTTTCACCAAATCATCCCCTAAACAAGATAAAACACAAAACAAAATAAAAACATAAAAATATAGATGAAAATGAACACAAAAAATATAAAAAAATGCTAATGTAAACATGCATAAAATGTACAATAACAAATCATCCCACATTTAAACCATGCTTGTTTTCAAGCAATTGATAATCCAAAGACAATAAGAAAACTCGACTTCAAATCACCCTTTATATCTTCACTCATAGTTCAACCTAAATCGACATGTACCGAAAATTTAAGAATGAACACAAGTAGCGTCAGGCTAGCAGACAATCTATAAGATTAGTCTCCACACCGCTAATGCCCTCTAGAGAATAACAAAACCACACCCTCACGATTAATTCACTCAATCACTCAAAAGTGCTTAGGGTGAAGTGTTTACACTCAAGTCAACCATTAATAACTCTTTCAATTGCTTGATAATCAATCAAAGCTCTACCAATAATAAATATATGAATCAATCAACCAATCAAAGAGGAATTTCTTAGGTTTCTAATGGGCTAAACAAAGGATAATGTCATGACCCAAAATCGGGCCGCGACCGGCGTACTAACTGAACCGTCTATGGAAGCCCAACCCATCTCGTACAAGCCTCAGAGAACAGAAACATCTACCCAATTATTATTAACAACTGGCTTATTAGTCAAATTAAAACGTTAACATAGATAAGTTTTCTGAAAATAATATTCCCGAATATAATTAAAATACAATTAATATCAAAAGCTAAATAATAGTTCAATTAAAATCGTTAAACATTATTTAACAGATACAAGTCCACAAACCACTACCCCGTGTGAAGCAACTAACATAACAGAAACTCGGCCCGGACAATAAGGCACTCACTGAGTGCGGAAGAACCAAACAAATGCTATCAAGATCACCTGAAAAGTGAAGTAGAACATAGACAAGAAAAATAAAAGGGGTAAGATTCTCTAGTGAGCGGATAACACAAAAGAGTGGCACAGACTTCTCAGAAGGGTTTTGAAAACATTTTCAAAAACTACCACATGCACGTTTATATCCAAATAATATATATATATATATATATATAACATAGTTCAAAATCCACTTAGCAATCTTTTTTGCATACAGAGCATACAATAGACAATTATCGAGATTGATTAGATGAAGAAATTAAATAACATGTTTAAGTTTTCTCAAATCCCAAAATAGCCAAATTATTTTCCTTTCAAATATTTTTTCGAAATTCATGTTCACTTTGAAGATATTCCAAAGAACAGTACTCAAATACTTTCAGAGATAAATACTCAATTTATTTCAAACATGATTTCCAAATTTATTTTCAGACTTTAATACCGTAGTATTTTCAGAGTTAAATATCAAGATATTTTCAGAGATAGTTCCAAAACATTTCTAGAGAGTAGTTCAAAAACATTTTCAAACAGGAACCAGAGATCATATTCATCGAGTTATCCAACTCGGTAATAGCCATTTGTGCAGAGATTAGCCACTAAGGCACCATGGTATAGCCACGAAGGCATAGAGTATAGCCACATAGGCACAAGTACAGGCACTTAGATCAATGATACAACTCTAGTGTATCAA
Source organism: Flueggea neowawraea (assembly GCA_948243855.1). Classification (NCBI taxonomy): domain Eukaryota; kingdom Viridiplantae; phylum Streptophyta; class Magnoliopsida; order Malpighiales; family Phyllanthaceae; genus Flueggea; species Flueggea neowawraea. The sequence continues at coordinate 5,297 of CAODLS010088341.1, read as the reverse complement.
GGTTATGCTATCTCGTAGCTGGGTGTCGCAAAATAAAACGTTTTCACCAAAACATTTCAATATATATTCAAAATATCCAAATAGGTAGCATATTGAACGAACACATCATTTTTCAAAAAAAAAAAAAAAATTACAAACTTTCAGATAAAATATTTATTACAAAAATTTTTAGTATTCAGAAACAATAATTGTTTCAAATAAAATATTCGCTCCAGAATATATTTTCAAAAGTCAAAACGTTCATTGCAGAAATCACAATGAATATTGAACTTAATATTTATTTCAGACCAAAATATTTTTAGAGAAAACCGAGTTTTCACAATAGGGGTTTTTACGTACATTAGTTTTTTAGGAATTCCAATGTTTTAATTATTCCAAATTTCATGCCAAGTTCAACATAACAAAAATAAATACGGAATTTAGAGGACACAACCTACGTGTCTAAAGTGCTACCACACTCACTTGGACGCCAAGCAATAATCTAAAGCACGGTCAATTGGTGAATGACTGGTCTCATCAGAAACCAAACAGAGCTAGAACAAACAATACATACACAGATCATACATGGTACTGTGGTTGTACCGATATGCATGCAAATGCATATGTAACCCAAACACTCAGACAAATCCCAAAAATTCATTTCGTTCAATCTCTAACATGATAATCCAATTATTACACCTCGGTGTAAAATTACTGTTCAGTCCCCGAACTTTGAAAAATTACCAACTAGTCCCTAAAATATCTCGACTTAATATTTTGGTCTCAACTCTCCAAAATAACATATTAGTCCTCATAGACTCTAAAAAATATCTACATTAATCCTCAAGCATATGTAGAATTATATTCTAGTTCCTAAATGTCAAATATCAAATTTAGTCCTCAAATGGAAAATTACACAAATAGTCCAACTTTCGATTCAATCTACATAAATCGATCCTAAACACCTACATTAGTCCTACTGAACCTCAAGAACTCAAATCTATAATTGGTTTCTCAAAAACAACTCCAAACCTCGAATTTTTGACAAAAATCTGAATCTAACCCTAGCCCATTCAAGAACTCACCAGATCTGGTGATTCAAGGCTTGAATCATGTTTATCTAACCTCAAACAATCATAATGTAACAACCCTAAGTATCTATTTCAATAGAATCATCCGAAATATGAAACCCAATTCAAATTCGGCCTAAAATGGAATCCTATGATTACTGCATGAAATGGACAAAAAGAAGGGATTAGAAACACGATCTTACCTCCAAAGATGTTGTGGAATGATTAAGGAACACTGGGGAAGTGATTCAGACATATTTGGAGTGGTTTAGAGTGAGAAAGAGTGAAAATGATGGAGAAGGACGACATGGCTCGGAGAGGGGTGTATATAGATAGATGGCATTAATGTACGCTACATGTTCTAATACGCACGTTGTAGACGTTCAATGTGCTACCCAAAGGAACATGCGTTGTCGACACGGACATAATGCCTCTCAAACCCAGATTGAAAACTCTCAAAACCAGATGATGATCACCGCGCGTTACATGCTTCATTAAGCGTAGAACCTTCACCGCGCTCGCAGACGAGGAAATCTGAATGGTCCTCTAACCCAACAAGCCATCAACGTGCATAGTAAGTCTACAACTCACGTTATGAGCCTTCAGCTTGCTCTTAACATGAAAAACTCAAATTCTAAGGCAATCCCAACTTAGAACCATCAACACCAACATTATCAGGATCAACCAAACATCGAGACTCACCATAGAGTCCACTAGAAGGCTACAGGGATCCTATCGAAATCCAATGGGGTATTACATGCTCCTCCCTCAAAATAAATTTGTCCTCGAATGGCCAGAAGTTTAGATCGGAATGCTAACAGAGGTATACAGAATGCTAATACAACTCAAATCCTCTATCTATTCAAATTCTAATATCTCAATTTCGAAAATCAAGTCTACATCTCTAAATTAAGTCATAATCCATAACTCTAACAGAGCACTCACAACAAAACTAGCTGCTACCCAACTAATGTACCAAACTATTGGTACCCAAACATGCAGACACACAGAGAGAATGCATACCAAGCATAATTAGTGACAAACGGTACAGACTTATACTTTAACAGAATCATACAAACACTGATACTCACGTGCAACTCAACAAGGTGAAGTCCCTTCAGAACTTCTATTGACACTGAATAGAATTTGGTTGATTTGATGGGTAGTGTTACATCCATTTCTCATTTTCTTCTTCTCGCCCCATTTCTGTGGGAACTCCAAAGGCTAAATGTTGTTTGCTACACAACTCCTATAACAGATGCCTTGCTCTAACAAGGACTTACATATGGAACGATGATTGTAAAGTACAATTTCAAATGGAGTCTACCCTTAACTAACATTAGATACTGAATACAGAACATATCTGAGACAGAATTCTGTCGAACAAAACTCAAGATACCAGACAGAGTAGAGGTACACAGAGTCAAAGGTTCGCATTCTCAAAGCCAAAAGTCATATGTCAGAGATCACTACTCAGACACTTATCAGAGATCAAACTACAGAGGTTCCAATAGATAGGCAAACGTACAAAGTGAAAGAGAATAGACCAGACGTTATCCGACTGAATTATCGAATCTAGGCTGCAAGTGCAAATCCAACTCCAACCGCAGTCACAGAACGCAAAGGACAGAATAGATACAGACAGTATCAACAAATATGGCTTAAGGAATCTCTAGAATTTACTCCTCTAACAACTCAAGTCTAGAATCCAAATGGATCGCACCCAGAAATCAATTCTCATACTTACCATCGAATTCGGATCACATCCATAGTCATCAAAAGTCTTACTCCTGATAACACACAATACGACTCCTCAATCATACCTTCAAACTTTCAAACGCACTTACAATCCCAACATTATTTTTATTTTCTCATAGAGATTATTGACCATTCTCCTTAGTCATTCTTACTAACTATCGAATTGGATATCCTTGTTCTATCCATTACATTCTCCGTATTGTCATCATACAAATACAACATTAAACAACACCTTTTAACGTTCACCAACTCTGGACACACTGAAGTACATCACAGACCCGTTAGAACTCAGGGTGAAGCAGATAGTGGTGCACTGATCAAATACTTTTCAACACCTATGGATCTCTGTTCGTTTGACTTGGATCGTACGACTAAATCCTTTTGTTTTTTCGCTTCAGAAATAATGACGAAGCATAATACAAATAAAACTCCAATTTATTTTATTCCACTAGGATCATTCAATATGGTGACACCATTATCGGATCAACATCGTACTATACTTCCATCACGAATCCACTTCTCATTCGAGAAGAAATCCTGACGCGTCTCCTAAATTCATTTTTGAGACTTTGAGACTCTAAGTTGGCCTAAAGCCAAATACAATTCACCAACACAAAATAATATTTTTATGTCCCAACTACTGACACACTTATTGCGCTAACAAAATTTGCTCTGACTTAGCGATCGAAAGCACACCCGCTATGCAAAGTGATTCAAAGTGACATACCAAGTCAAACCCAATTCATACCGAGGGTAACATCATATTCTGTTATTCTCTCACATCTAACATCTTAATATCAACTTCCAACTCAAACTTATAACAACCACATAATCATGCGATACATATTAACTAAGACATAGCTACTCAGAAGTGATAGAGCTTCAAAGGATTTCTAGCGAATACATCATTAGTCAAACATACCAATAGAATGTGAGATACAATAGAATGTATGACACCAGAATAAAACAATATGCATTCAAAGACATACAGAAGTTCAAATGAGCATATGTAGAAACATACAGAAATTCACCAAAGTTCAAAGAGTATATCGAAGCATACAGAAATACATAGAGGTCTAAATAGATTCATATGGAGATTTTTCCAAAAGTACATCGAAGTTCCAAAAGTGTACATTTAGAAATATGCAAAAATTTCATGAATATAAAGAGTTACAATTGAGATATGATTCCTCCAACTGTGCTACCATAGACAAAAGGAACGGGACCCCCTAGTCACTTACCCTCAAAGGATCCTGGGCACTCGTTTGTCATGTCTGGGACTCAACTACAAGTCACTGAGGACATTCATCTATCATGTGTCCTGATTGCCTACAAAATTAGCAGTTACACTTTTTCTTGCCACACTGCCCGAGGTGTTTCCTCTCACATCTACACACCAAGGAATCGGGCCCCTACTTGTCCCTCCAACACTCAGATTTCTACTATGAAACTCGACAAGTATGTCCGATTGCCCTGCACCAACATTCTGAGTATTATCATACTGCCTCTGTCGTCCCGAGTATGTCATCCTGAGGAGAAACTATGTCTCTGTCCGGACTGACTGCTCTGACCTCGACTCTGATGGCTGATCATTGCTCCTCCAATTCTACTTTTTTAAGAGTTTCTTCTAGGTGTCTCTCATCAACATATTCAATGGCTCTCACGACCTCAGTAATATTTTCCACTGTCTCCAATCCAAGAGTGTTGGGTTTCTTATGCGACTAAACAAGATTATACGCAGCGAAAAACACAAGAAATACGCCAATGATCCATGTATGTTAATATAATAAATTTAAATAAGACCATAATTTTGTTACCTCTTATCTTTACTGGCCCAAATTCAGTAACACCAAAAGAGCCGGATCAAATTTTGATCCCTTTCTCCTTAGCTAGAGTGGAACGTGATTGACTTAGGGACTGCCAAAAGACGACTCTCCTCTACCCACACACACACACACAAATCTATTTAGGTCAAAGCTATGTGTGCTAGCATGATAAACTTATCTTTCTTACACTCACTAATTCGGCTTGTTCAAAGAACCAAGAAAAACCCTTTTTCTTTTCTTCCTTAATTGTGATTTCCGAATACCTAAGCAAGAGCAAGTGTGAGAATTGTTTTTCTCTTATTTTCTCTATTAGGACTCGGCTAGGAGACTCACAAAAAGAGGAAGAGTGTTTTGTGAAAACCCTAATCTTTCACCTTATGTATGCTGCCACTACACCACACCAAAACCCTAGATTTTATTTCCAAAATAAAACCCTAGATTGTGTATGTGTGGCTGGACATACTCCTACAAAATAGGAGTTTTGATTTCCTTGACAAGTCCTACTTGAATAAGGATTCTTCTTTCCCCTTTTAATCAATTAATTAAATCCTTTAATTAAATACTAATTAGGCCAAAATTTTCAATTCTTTTAAGCCTAATAGGTTTGCCTAATTTCACATTGAGCCCACCTCATTATGTTTTAATTATTAACATAAATTAATGG
>CAODLS010088325.1:0-11658 GCA_948243855.1 Flueggea neowawraea | reverse complement strand
ATTTAAAATGATATGTTAAACGTAGTGAAAAGTAAAATAAAATTCTAAAATAAACAGTAATTAATAGGTTTAATTTCGTGGAATTCAATTAAAAATGAGAGAAAAAAATTAGAGAGATCTTGTAGGGTATGTTAATGGGGTTTAACGCAGTTGAGGGTTGGCATCCAAAAACAAAATTGTTAATGTTGAAGTCGATTTTTTTGATCAATATTGAAGTCATGATTGATAGTTGATGAACCAAAGTTGAAATGGGACGAATCGGATACAAAACAGAGGTGTTCTGGCTAAACAGTACAGGACAAGGCCTGAGACACGACCGTGTAATAAAATGCTCAACACACGGTTGAGTTCTCATGTCTGTGTCTTGAAGAATTTGTCCGTGTCTTACCCAGTTTGTCCGTGTAATGTATTCTGGATGTAATTCCTACTTAGGAACGGGTCCTACTTATGAAGGTTGACTAGGGTTTCATTGTATACTATAAATAGGTGGCTTGGGAACAATCTTTGTGTCTTTTGGCCAGTTGTAACTCTGAATAATAGAATATTTGTGCTCTGCCCGTGGACGTAGATCAATTATTGATCGAACCAATTAAATCTTGTGTTCTTGTGTGATTGCTCTTTGTTTATTCCGCATTCTTCAATCGATGATTTCCTCTGGCAAGTGGTATCAAAGCCACAGAAGTTTGTTTCAGAAACTTTGGGTTCGTTCTGCAGAAAGAAGATGTCTTCGTATAAATTTGATATTGAGAAATCCAATTGGTCGAATGATTTCACGCTGTGGAAGCTGAAGATGAATGTTATTCTGGTTCAGAAGAATTGTGAGGAGGCAATTGAAGGTGAAGAGAAATTACTAGTAGAACTGACAGTGGCACAAAAGACAGATGCTGTGAAGAGAGAGCATAGTGTAATTCTATTGAGTCTGGCGGATGAAGTCTTGAAGGAGGTGGCTGATGAAACTACTGTAGCAGGCTTGTGGAAGAAGCTGGAAAGTAGGTATCAGAAGAGATCCCTATCAAACAAGCTTGATCAGAAAAGGTAGTTGCATACTTTGAGGATGCCAGAAGGCATGCAGGTAAATGAACATCTTAATAAATTTAATAGAATTGTATTAGATTTGAAAGGTGTTGGTGTTGACATTGATGATAAGGATCAAGCTATGTTTCTGTTGCATTCATTGCCTGAGTCATATAAGAGTTTTGTTGATACTATCATGTATGGTAGAGATGGAATCTCTATTAATGATGTGAATGATGCTTTGTTGTCTAAAGAATTGAAGAGTTTAACTTCTAGTTCGGGTGAAGATAGAGTGGAGTTCGGATTATCCGTTAGTAAGGGTAAGTGAATGGGTAAGAATTATGGTTTGATGTGTTATCACTGTTAAGATATTGGACATGTGAAAAAGAATTGTCTACATAGAAGAAACGGTGGGAAATCAATTGCAGCAGTTGTTCAGAATAATTATGTGGAGTTTTATGATAATTCTGATGAGGGAGAGAGTAGTGAAGTGTTGATTGTTTCTGCATGTAGATCTGAAGATAGCTAGATTATTGACACTGGTGCAGCTTATCACATGACTTTTTTTTAGGAAACTGTTTGATTCTTTTAAACAATGGAAATGCAGTGTTAAACTGGGAGATAATGAGAAGCTAAGTATTGAAGACAGTGGTTCTTTGAAGATCAGGATGCATGACAGGAAGGTAAGAAAACTTGATGCTTGGTATGTCCCTAGGTTGCGAAGGAACTTGATTTTTGTTGGTGTTTTGTCGAAGCATGGTTATAGTTTCTCAAGAAGAGGTGGAGGAATTCGGGTGTGCAAGGGATCTTCGGTTGTGATGAAGGGTAAATTGTGGAATGACATTTACACCTTAATTGGTAGCTCGGTAATTGCTAATGATTTAACGACTGTTGGGAGTTCTGCAGGAAAACGGGTGGAGTTTGTGGTCGAGACTCTGGAACAAGCAAAGATCGATCATGTTCATTCATGAGGGCTAACAACAAGTGTACCAAGGCATGGTAATTGTGTTGGTAATGATAAAAGGCCATCACTGGAGGACACAAGAAAAGATGCGGGGTGGTGTATTGTTAGGAGTGGATGGAAAGCTAGCGCTAGTAAAGGCAAGTTCGGGTTGGACTTGATTCGTTGTTGCAGGACTTGAGGTCATTCGGGGTGGTGTGACAGATCAGTAATTCTATGGATGAGTTGTGTAAGAAAGAAAATTCAGATTAGTAATTCTATGGATGAGTTGTGTAAGGAAGAAAATTCACTTCAAGGTGGAGAATTATTAATGTTGAAGTCGATTTTCTTGATCAAGATTGAAGTCATGATTGATAGTTGATGAACTAAAGTCGAAATGAGACGAATCGGATACAAAACGGAGGTGTTCTGGCAAGACAGTACAGGACACGGCCTGAGACACGGCCGTGTCCTAGACCGTGTAATAAAATGCTCGACACACGGTTGAGTTCTCGTGTCCGTGTCTGACCCAGTTTGTCCGTGTAACCTATTATGGACGTAATTCATGCTTAGGAACGGGTTCTAATACGTGTATTATGGTTTTGAGTGACCTATTTTGACTAGAATTTTATTGTATTCTATAAATAGGTGGCTTGAAAACAATTTTGTTGTCTTTTGACCAGTTGTAACTTTGAAATAATAGAATATTTGTGCTCTGCCCATGGACGTAAATCAGTTTTTGATCGAACCACGTAAATCTTGTATTCTTGTGTGATTACTCTTTGTGTATTCCGCATTCTTCAACCGACGATTTCTCCTGACAAAAATATATTGTTGTCGACAAAAGTGATTTAATTTTCCAGCATATACACTCATTCATTATCTTCATCGCTTCGAGTTGTCCAACGTAAATTGTTCCCTTGCTGGGGTCTACTTCCTGCTTCCATATGGAAATTTGCTCAATCTTTCACATTTCTAGTAGCTTCACCATACTTCACACTGACTCTTTCATCTAATCTCTTCTTTCCTTCATTCCTCTCTCTCTCTGTTTGTTTTCATTAAAAAAAAATTAATAACTTTCTTTCAGTTTTTTAAAGTAATTTGCATACATATTGGAAGGTGAAATTTAAGTTTCCAAACTACGGAATGCTGAAAGCAACAAATCTTAGTTTTTTTTAAAATTATGTTTTGAGAAATATGCAATTTTACATTGCAGTTTTTAAGTTATTTACCGAATTCGAAAAAAATACAAATTAATATTCTGAGTCAATTAAAAATAAGTAGAGGGCGATCTATAGGCATTTGTACACCATTCAGTTAAGGGTCTTTTTTAATGAACTGGTGAATGATGGTGGTGTAGAAAAGCGTTGTCATAACTTTTACACTTGTCTCTGAAACGCAACCTAGTGGACGCGGCGGCTTGGAAGTGCAAACAGAAAATAAATGATGATTGTCTCTTTGAATTGAATTGAATTGACGTTGAAAATAAAATACTAAAATTATATAAACAGTCGCAAACACTGCTAACTAGTACACATGGGACAAAACCTTTGCTTAGGGTTGGATATATTCTTAGTATATTCCAGGTTTTATCATTTCTATATTGTGAATGGATGCTATGAATTAAGCCACTATGTCTTCATAAAGTCAACACCTTCATAACTCCAAATTAAATATTCCCAAATGTTTTAATATATTTTGTTTTTAAACTCAAGAGAGATCATTCATTAATGGAAATCAGCTGCTAGAGCAGCAATTACAAACTGAGGTGACTGACCCCAATTGGAATGACCAGGCAAGGAAGACGGCACTCGAGCCAACAACTGAGCCACCGTGTTCGCTCATCTTCCCATAAATTTGACTTTTACATTCACAAGGGTTTTAATAAATCAACACAATCAATAAGAACTAAACCAAATTCACACGTAAACTTGCAACTTAATGGTACTGGAGTCAATTTCAACTCTGAGTGACCGTAGATTTGATATTCAGTGAGAGTAAATAAAATATATTTCTAAACAATTAAAAAAAATTAAACCAAAGTCAGATATGTAGAATTTATTTGACAGAATAGCGTTGACAGCAACCAAACAATCACTCTGCAACAACTTGAGACAAACTTTTAGATTTAATCCAAGTGAGGGCCTCCCTTCGGGGACATCCGATAGAATTGTTTTAATATTTTGCAATTCGCATATAAGAAGGGGGTGCTCACAAATTTCTATGTAACTTATGAATGAACTTTACATGTATAGAAAATGTTCATGGTGTAAAAGTAATCGTTTATATTTACACAGTTGGTAGTACACTTACATAAGGCATACATAAACCATAAGTTTCATATGACTAATTAGATCATCTTTTTTACGTTATTTAATGCTGAATTCGGGCATCTTGTTGAACAAAACAACATGCAAATCATGACTTGCACTAGAAGGAAAAAAGAATTCGATTCTTACTTTCGTTAGTGGATTAGGTAATTAATCTGATGCGGTGGCTCGAAAATGTAATTTGCTTCTGTTTTAGCAGAAACATTAAAACCAATGGGTGTCGGGTATCAATAGAGTCTAAAGGTGAGTGCATTTTCCACTTCATCTTCTGCTAGTGGAGGACACCACAAACGATATTCATCCAATAACTTAAAAGGTAGTGTTTGTTAACCGAAAAGAATTTCAATCTTTTCAATTTTTTTAGAGCGTTTGCCAAATTATTTGAGATTTACAATAGAAAAAAGTCAATTGAGTCCTTATTTCTCATATTTTGATTATTCAAGATATGCATTCTTTGATTTTTTAAGATAAGATAAAAATACAAAAATATCCTTCTATATAAAATTTCATATTTTTTTTATTTGTGTCTCTATTTCTCTAAGAATATTTAAGTGAAATAGTAATTTTAAGTATGTTGTAAATATTCTATAAGACCTTTATAAGTTATGAGCAATGGAACGATTTTTGAAAATGATAAACCATGGAAGTCAACAAAAAAATAAAACAAAAATTTATATATATATATATATTTCAGGATATTATCCATAGTAGTAATATATCTCTTTTACTATGGATATTTATAGTAGTAATATTTTATTTTACATTTAAAGATTGTGCTTACATATAACGTGGTAAGATCGTTACTTTTAACTTATAATTAAAAAGTATATTTGACTTATCAAAAAAATTAAGTATATTCGGTTAAGTTTTTCATTAGATAATTTTAATTTTTTTCTTATTTTATGTGATGAAAATTGATTATAAAAATTTAAAAATATATATTTATATTAAAAAATAATTAAATTATAAACAGAAAAACTTCAATAACATGCAACACACGTACAAAAAGGAATAATGTGCGTGTGTGTACATAGAGAGAGAGAGAGATATTCTATAATTTGTATACTTTGTTGATATAAATTACTTAGTTATTTCACAATTTTTTTGTGTATTTTTAATATAAGGGTATTTTGGTAAAATATTTATTTTTGTGCTATTCCATATGTTTTAACAAATACCATGAAAAAAACATATACTTCTTAAATTAACCTCAAAAAATTTAACAAACAAACATAAACAATTTCCAGAATATATTCTAACCATATTTTGGTCATTTCATATCTTAGTCTAAAAAACATTTCAATTATATTTTAAACTTTCTTATCAGGGTCAATTTAACAAACGTGACCTAAATAAATTTACTTGGACATAAAATATTATACAAAAGAAAATATTTTATAAAGCAAATATTTTTTTTATATCAATTTAAATATCTTATGTAAATTTCGACAACAACAACAACACATGTATTAAGAAGCAAGTGTAAATAGTTAATTGTTCTACATTGAAAAATTGTGGTGTGTCTAAAGAATTTATAAGTGGTGTGGATTCATAACCCATTATACATTGCCTTAAGGTTTTGGCTAAAGATGTGTTGTTAGGCCCACTTGTGTTCCTTCACTAGACCCACATGCGAGACGGATCTCTCCAAGGCTCTCTAGATCCAACAAGTGGTATCAGAGCCAACGGTTCGGTTGGAACGCAGACAAGGACTAGTATGGTACGATGATAGTTTGGGATGAGTGCGGTAATGTGGTGAAGAGCTATATTAATTGGTGTAGCCTCGAACTACTCTGTGAGCAACCGGAAAAACTCATAGACAGAAGGGCAGAGTCATGGAAAAAACTCTTGGTGGCACCGTGGTGATGAGAAAACATGAGAACGGTAAAGAGTTGTGTTGACTGTTAAAGCCCTTGTGGAGTGTCTAGTGTGAGTGGGGCCAACTAGTAGTTTGGTAGAGTGATGAAAAGTGCTATAGGGTTAAAATTCCACATTAGTACTTAATGAGGGCCAAGAAAATTCTATAATACTTAGAGTGGTTCCATTGTAGGGGAGCACATCTAAGCATGATGTGGAAGAGATTCACACTTGAGGGGGATATTGTTAAGAAGTAAGTGTGAATAGTTAATTATCCTACATTGAAAAGTTGTGATGTATGTGAAAGACTTATAAGTAGTGTAGACTTATAACTCATTACTTTAAGGTTTTGGGTAAAGATGTAACATCAAACTCACTTGTATGTTCTTTCACTAGGCCCACGCGCAAAACGGATCTCTCCAAGACTCCCCCGTCCAATAACGTAAATAATATACAAAAGTTATTGGGAGCGGTTGAAGTAAAAGTTGCAAAGTTAGGATTACTACAAAAGGAATTATCATCGGAAAGTAAACAAAAAAATATGTTCCCACTTCTACTTCTACAGTAGTACTTTGTGATGATGGCCCTGCATTTTGCAACAACATATTTTTATTATTATATTTTCCTTTTCATTGTAGGGTAAATGTTGAAAGAAAGTTAATTCTTTAAATAATAATTTCATCACCTAATCGTATCTTATACTTTAAAAGAAATATTTTACTTGAGTAACTTAATTAAATGCGCTAAAAACCTAAAGAAAGATGAGTAATATTACTTAAAAATTTATTGGAAGAAATTTTTGTGCATAATTAGTAATTTATTGAAAGTAAATGTCGAAAATTGTAGTGTTACACAAGTCATTTCCAGAATATATCCGTCTCTTTGAGCAAGATGGTATTTAGGATGAAAATTGGACAATTACTTCTCTTCCTTTTCTTTTTTGAGTAACTATTTCACGCTTTCCAATTTATGATCTATACGACCATTCCACCGGAATGAACATATGGGGAAGATTTACATGAGCTTCATCAGTTTTTCTTTCCCCCTCCTATGAGAAAAGCTTCAAGTCACAGCATTTCGGTATATGCCTCCAACTTTAGAAAAATACTCAAGTTAAGACAAACCGCAAAAGTTGGTACTAAACAAACAAGAGTGTTTTTTTAATAGATCGTTACCAAAAGTGCTTAGAGATTTGATCACGCGAATAGAAAAAAGGTCGAACTGATCATGATTAACCTCATTGGGATTAAGCATCTAAACACGGCACAAAGAATCTTCTTCTCCAAATGCAATTAAGGGTATTCAAGTAATTAGCTACATATTTCTAATTACTTACAATTGAGTAATATTTTCCTCTCTATAAATTCATGGACAAACCATTGTTTCATGATTGCACCAAATTTGCTAAAAAGTACGTCAAAAGGAGAGTGAAATTGAAATCATTTAGCGAGATGAGAAGCTCATCAACAACAAGTGAATGGCGATGGAATTCCCCAATACCTTACCTCTTTGGTAGCTTAGGCCTAATGCTATTACTCATCGCAATGGCATTGATCATCTTGGCTTGCTCTTACCGCAAACGCTGCTCGAATTCATCGACTAACGTCGCAGCAATTTCTATGGATACTCAGGCACCGGCGCTTGATGTTGCTGAGACGAAAACTGTTGTCATAATGGCCGGATAAGATAAGCCAACGCATCTAGCAACATCATCGTTACACTGCGATCAAGTATAGAACCAGATTGGTTTTCTTTTGTTTTCTTTTTTCATTTGAAGATTTTGTAGATTGTAATCTAGAATTTACCGCATGATCGTTGCATTTCTTGCACAAGTTTCTGTCATGTTGAGTACCTTTTAACATAAATAACGGAGGAGTAAATGTTTATATATGTATTTGTTAAATTTGTTAAATAAGAAACATACAGAGAATTACACGCAAATCGTTGCCACTTAAATGGGAAATAAATCACATATAATCAGGCCAGAAACACTGCATGATTTATTTTCCGAGATTAGTTCGAACTAATTATAAGGTTGTCACCGGTGGAGTGAAAACCAAATAGCCAAATCACATTAATTTTCCGGGAAAATACACATTTAGCAGAAAATAAATGACATTTTTTTAAAAATGACATGTGCGTGAAACTTTTTGTATAACTACCCATAAGGAGGAAACTATTTGTAAATACACCATATTTCTTAGAGGGGAGAAAACGGATGGTGGATAAATATGGTGTAGACCACCAAAAATGCAACAGAAGTTTAGCAGAGTACAAAAATTGTACAAATGGTGGACAACAGAAGCTTTCAACTGATTTAGTGGATTACTTTGGTTTTGCTCAACTTTCTTTTAATGGAGTATACACAAGTGTACAGGGAGAGTACAAAAGGTGTACCAATAGTGAACAAAAGAAATTTTAAATTAATTTAGTAGGTTAATTTAGTTTCATTCAACTTTTTTTAAAAGAAGTGTACATAGATGTACAAGGGGAGTACAAATCATGGACCAAAGAAGTTGTAAATTGATTTAATAGATAAATTTGATTTCACTCATCCTTTTTTTTTTTTAATGATGTATACATATGCATAAATGTACAAGGAGTACAAAATGTGTAGAAATCGTGGAGAAAATAAGTTTTAAATTGAAATTTTATTTCTAAAAAAAGGAGATAAAATCATTTTAGGATTCTTTTTTCTTTTTAACAACAGGATTTCATATGTTATTAATGACTTAGGTTTATTTAATAACCAGGCAAAATTTTGGAGGCTTAAATGAATCTTCTCAAAGATCAAATGGGGTGTAATGTGCAGTTATGGTTTGTAAACCCTAACAACCATCCACTATTGGCCGTCTTGAGATCGAACCAATTGAAGCCGAATGCCCAGGTTGATGGCTTGTGGAGCCGAGTTTGACACTTCACAAACGGTCCAAGGCACTAACGCATGTTGTTGTTATCGCGCCACAAGTAATAGCTATCATCCGAAAGCGAAGTTGGCGTGATGATTCGCCATCTCTTTAATGCCGATCAACTTCCCTCTGTGGCAGAGATCTAGTTGAAGCTGGCAGAGATCGATGCGACGAAGGTTGAAGAGACAGTGTTGTTGCTACATGGTTGAAGTCATGGCAAAGAAGACTGTTGTGGCAGCTGGGAAGAGAAATGAGTGTGGAAATTAGGCTTAGGTCTTCAACATGCATGCGAACGATAGTGCATACACACAAATTCAGAGAGAGGGGGAGGCAAGAAAATGAAGATAAAAAGAGTTGATATTTTTGCAAATAAGCAAATCTATCATTTTTGAAAATAGAATCAAAGTGTTGGTATTTTCACAAACTATGAAACTTCGACATGGTATATTGTCTAATTAATTAACAAGTGTCTTTTTAACCTTTTCATTTTGTTCTAATTAGTGGTAATTACCTAGTACACTATAAATAATTTCTGGTATTTATTCCACACAATCTACTTATGCTTATTACACATTCACTTTTATGTATTTTTGATACACTTTCTAATTTTTTTGATTCACAACATTAACTTTTGGAATACACATAAAAGATTTTCTGATACACTGTATCTACTTTATAAATATTTAGCTTCTCTTCAAGTTCTCAACATATAAACGCTCCTTCTATCTCTCATGGTTCTGTTTCATTATTTAGCTTCTTCTTCAAGTTCTCAACATACAAACACACACACACACACACACTCTCTCTCTCTCTCTCTCAGTTCTGTTTTATTATTTAGCTTCTCCTTCAAGTTCAGTTCTCAACATATAAACTCTCTCTCTCTCTCATGGTTGCATCGCAAGGCACATGTTAAGCAGTTAGTTTTGTACTTGAAGGAGAAGTTAAAGAGAATGGTGGAAGTGGCGGTGCCAGAGGGGAAGAAAGAGGAGAATAAAGAGCCGAAAAAGAAGGTAAAAAGGATGATAAGAACGATAACAATAATGAGAAGAAAGAAAGAGAAGTAAAGGCGGAGAAGGATGTCGCACCACTGGCTGCTGCAAGGAGCAAAACCATCGGCAAGAAGATTGAGGGAGAGAGAAAGAAAGAGAGAAGTCGCAAGCGAAAATGTTGTTTTTGGAATGTTATTGATTTGTTGTTAATATTGTTCTACATATTCAAAATTCAAGACGTATTGTTTATATTATATTTATATGTTATTTATATGTTGTTTCTTGTTTATATTGTTTGAACGTTGTTTATATTTTATTTATGTCACGACCCGTTTTCAGACCATGACTGGCGTACGAGGCAGACCGTCTATGGGGAGCCCGGCCCATCCCTCACAAGTCTTCCAAAGATTCAGAGTTTCTACCCATTTATTCTTTTATTAAAACATTTGGGTAAAAATGCATTTATACAAAAGCATATATATAAGTGTATATATATATGTAAATCAAATATCATAACAAAATATTTGCTAAAGCAAATATCGAATACAAGTGTAAAAGTAATGTAATGCGAAAAAAATCCCAAAAAGGCAAAAATGTAATCCAGTAAGTCGACAGCATCCCGGTGCGGAGCCCTAAACAAATAGAGTAGCCCGATCAAGAGGGCGTCACTAACCAAATTGATGAATGCTTACTGGACTGAGATGCCAAAAGGTTGCCAAGACAAAATGTCAACCTGTAACAGAGAAACAAAATAATCATGGAAAACAAAGGGGGTCAGAACCCAGTGAGGGAAAACACTCCAGATTGTCTCATGTGTGTCTCACAAAGACTGGTTTAAAAACATTTTCAAAATACCACACACGATATCGTAGATATACGTATATATATGCACTACATACGTAGTACATTTTCAAATAAAAGTTTTGACAATGTTTACAAACAAAGCAAACACATGCACTCTCAAACGATAATACTAGTATCGAATTCATAATCATATAACGTAATGTTATAATTCTCATAGTCAAAACAGAGTACAAACTATAAGGGACTAACGCAAACGTGATATGGACTCTGCCACTAATCACGAAGTGTTGTGGACTAACCATTAACCAAATATCCAATCATGTGCTGGATCAGAGCACATGGCTACAATCATCCCTAGTAGCTGAGATTTTTCAAAGCATTGGTATACCAAAGGCTACGTGCCTTGTAGCATAGGTGTCCCCACATCGAAAATCTAATTCATACTAATACGTAGTATAAAATCAAAGCATGCAAAGCAACTGTAAAATAAGAGGAGATATATAAAACATATATATATATATATATCATTTTCAATTCAAAAATCAAATACTGAATATTTAATCACATACTCAGTTTTATTACTTAGTCAATCCTCAGATTAGTCCATTTCCATAATTATGTTAAGCACATCAAAAATATATACAGAAGTTCGAGACACAGCCTATGTATCTGAGGTTGTTATCCACTCACCTAGAAATCCAAGCTCTATGAATCAAACGCCACTGACAGGCAGGTTCCTGCTGACAGGAACATGAAGCTGAACAAATATGTCAAAGTACAAATGTGTCAGAACAAAGTAATCGAAACTTTAGTAG